>JABUQX010058173.1:17500-44019 GCA_015478945.1 Trachelipus rathkii | reverse complement strand
AATACTAAATATATTAAAAACCTATTCTTATCCTTCGATACTCGATTGAAAACGTCCCTAAAAAAGAGCATCGACTCGCTTCTCTAAATATATAATTAGGATCTATTAGCTATATGCTTTCATTTAGATGTTAAATATATAATTTGAGATAGAGACATTAAATATTTGATAAAATAAATTATTGATAAATTTTACTTAAAAATAATATTTTTTGTTAACGATATGACGTTAGTTGATGCACCTTAGAAGTTAAAAAAACAACGATAAGAATTTTTTTGTAATACACTTACTTTAAACTTACTTATCGAAAAATTTATTACTCGTAGGGCCGCTATATGATTAACGTGTAATACAACAATTGTTGATTGAAATAATGTCAATTATTCCTAATATATATTATTATCAGTAGTTTTTGAACATGAGATAGTCTCTTTTTAAATAAGATCTAAGAATATCCAATTTGTTTTGTATATTTAAATGCCGAAAAAAATTACCATTCATTGTTACACAATACAAATAATATTGATATTGATCGAATAATAAACATAACTTATATTTTTTTTTATTTAAGAAATATATTTCTTTAACCTTTACCTTCCTTATTTAATAGCTTAAAACCTTGACAAACATTAATAATCCTCGATTACGTCGTAATCTCTTTTTTAAGATTCGCGTTGTCAATTGTGAAATTATGGCACCTACGGCAGCCGCCGCAGCCGCCGCCACGATTTCGAAAAAAATTGAGAATTTGGATTTATTAAAAAATATGTTGGCCGGCTGCGAACCGACGTTGACCGAAATTCTTCGGAAAGAAAGTTTGTTAAAAACTTTGGAAATAAAATGCGAGAGGTCCAGACACAGTCGCGATGTGGCCAAAGACATGTATCAAAAAATTTTGAAAAATTCATCGTTGAAAGTAATATCTACGGATGTCGCGAAAGGTATTCTCCCACCCGGTTATTCTTGTAAACTACACGACGTTATAATACTATCGTACGCAACGGACGACGAAGAAATTTGCGCGAAAGACGAATGGATTAGAAATAACGTAAGCTGCGGTCTTAGTTTTATCGAGGTGGTCGGAGAGAACGAAAAAAGCGAGTTAGATTTCGCTATTTACGCTAACAAAAAGTTTACGGGTCGAATCGTCGATGAAGATGATATTCAACCCGAAAGTAGCGAGACGTGGTTAAATTTTTTTATCGATTCGCCCGCGAATGCTACCGAGGTTATTTGCGTGAAAAAAATCGAAGGTTGTTGCGGCCATTTCGCCGTGAGGAAGATCGACGGCGAATACTATATCATCGTCGGTTCTTCGAGAATACATATTATGATCCAATCTCACTCCGACATCCGTAAGTACCCGGGACCTAGGTACGAGACCGCTCGTACGGTGGCGCGGGTGGTATTAAATACCTTCGACGGAATGGATCCCTCGAAACTAAATATTTTGAAGCATTTCTTGAGTGTAACTAAAACGACGGTGGTTTGCGAGTTACTAATAACGGCCTGCCATCAACGCATTCTCATCGACCATTTTCTCTTAAGAAACGAATCGAAACTCTACGGTTTGATGATGACTTCGGTGCCCGGCGACTGCGAAAACGGCGAAAACGATTCGTTAACCGCCGTCTCCCCTCGGGCGGGCTTGGAACTTTTAAAACTCTTCGGAATTTCGACACCGGAATGCTATTCAATATCTCCCGACGCCGTACAAAAAGAAATTTCGAAAATTCGAAGGATGAAAAACTGCGAAGGATACGTTTTGTATTATCTAAAAGACGACCGGACTATCGGGATGAAGAAAGTGAAAACTATTTGGTACGTCGTATTGCGCGCTCTTCAGGAAAAGATTTGCTACGTCTATAAGAATGCGAATGGCTCCCTGTCTTTTCTCTTAGATAGGAAACAAGATATTGAAACCATATTTTCTAAGTTACGGCGGGGGTTGGATCTATGCGTCGATTGTTTAGATAAATGGATAAATTTGGCGATCGAATTCATTTCTTGGTTAAACGACAAAATTATAACCTACGGATTTTACAGCTCCAAAATACGTTACGAGTTTTCCGGGCTGTGGGAAGAGTATACGCGAGCGAAAGATCGGGGGAATATCCAATTTTGCTGCTGCTAAATAAGAAGAGGAAGAAGTTAGTTGTGATGAGTGATTTATTTTCATCGTGACATTGTTATAAAAACAAAAAATTATTACCTTTTATATTTTTTCATTATTTATTTATTTTCTTTGTGTAAATTATAAAAAACTACAAATAACGAAATGTAATCACACTACTATTACGCGCTTTGTAATTTTCTTCACGCTAATCTAAAATAAAACAATGTATCTTTGCCCAATATTTTTATTCTAGCCTCCTTAGAATCCTGTTTTCATTGATTAGCGCCTTGCGCTATTTTTTCAATATTTCATAGAAAAATGGAGTTTTATGAGAGACTAAATTAAATGAATAATAAAATTATAAGAAAAATATAAAATATCAGTCGATTTAGCTTGGTGATGTTTCGTCGAGTCCCAAGGAAGAGATAACTTGAAGATATTTTCGTTTCAAACCTCGTTCAAAGGTATTAAATATATTCAAGAATTTTATAAATGAGGAGAAATCTCGAGGGGTCAGAAAAGTAATATATTTTTATAATAAATTTTCCTAAAATTAAAAATGAATAAATGTTTAAAAATTATAAATGAATAAACTATTAAACTCACTCGCTTTTTTTTCATTTTTGGTCTATAAAATGGAGTTGACATATTATATGTTTCAGCATTGAGATGCGAGACTTCGCTGAATATCGTTCGCATAGGATTTCCGCGTCTACGGCTGTCGTCGGAAAATATAACTGTAGATCAGCATCTTCTAAGAATTGAATGAATTTTTCATTTTATCGTAGAATGTTTTTTCGTATTACTACGATTGTTAAGGGTTAAAGCGCTACGCTTTAACTCTTTTCTTCGCACTCGACTAACTCCAAATGGAAAAGAAGGTGACGAAATTAAAAGATTTAGCACTAAACGTCCTATTGGAAACATCATCATTATTTCAAGATGCGTGCAACAATGGTTCGGAATCGCAAAAACTATCGGTTACTTTGATCGCGAATTATTTTGTCGAAAAATACGGGGCGAAAGAATTAAATTTCGACCTGTTCCTACCTCTTTTTGTTTCAGACGACGAGAAAAAAACCTCGACGACCATTCTACATTTTTTCAAAAATGCGACGCAAAAGCCGTACGGGGCGACTGAATCGATAATCCTTACGTTGACCAAGTATATGGTCGCTACAGACAGTGTCGCCAATGGTGTTTCCGCGCTCGCTAAAACCGCCGAAGTTATTAGAACAATGTGTACGGAATACGAACGCGTGAAATCTTTGCATTTTTCTATAGACCAGCATAACACCATTATAAAATTAATGAAATACATGATAGAAAAAAAACAAGAACAACAACAACAACAACAACAACCTTTATTTCGTATCCAGAAGTTAGAAATTGTCAATACGGGCACTACCACTCTCACCAACAACGGCTTTCTCGAAACGATTAAAAATATTTCAATTTTATTTCCAAACCTAATCGAGTTAAAGCTAATATGCAGATGTTGTTCTAAAAAAGTAACGAGGCGGGATTCAAACCAAATTTTCAATAGCGGACACCCCATTATCACTATTCTAAGCAAGTCAACGAACGCTCTTTTCAACAAAAAGTATTTGGCGTATTTGAAGTCGAATGGAATATATTTCGAAATCGATTTTTCGAGTAAATTGCGGAACCTCCTTATTCCTTCATTTAGCGAACTAACTACCATAATCGTGGATTATAACAACGTCGAAGAAATTGCCGAAATCTCGTCACTGTTTAACTTGCAAAAAATCGGAGTTCGGTTAAACCATAGACACCCGTCTACCGTCGTTAACCCCGTTCGTATTTGGCTAATGGCTATAAAAACTGGGGTCGAAACGTTAGAATTGATTTTCAGTTTCTCATCGGAAGAAGAAATATTTCCCCACCACTACTATTTTTTTAAATTTGATCGAAATTTCGCGTGCGCTAATTGCTCCCAACGAAAACTTTCGAAATTAGTCGTGGTCGTTGAAATCGAAAACAAGAGAATAATCGAATGGGAAATTAGTAAAACTCCACCGCCAATCGCAAATTACGCGAAATTATCAGAACGGGAAGAGCGAGAAGCAGTAGGAGACGAAGAAGATGAAAAAAAAATCGGGGGTTTACTAAGAATGTTGGAAATTAATTTTTTGAGACTTCTTACTAAAGATCGCGAAAGAAACGAAATAAAAATACCATTCTGTCTCGTATGCAGAGGAACTTACGCGGTTGTGGAGCTCTTTATGCCCTTCACTCACGAGAGAATATTAGAGCGTTGCCCTTTACATTCGGGTAAATCGTGGCGAAGGGAAATAGAAAGGAAAATAATCGATTCTTGGGATACTAAATTTTTTAGAAACCGATTGCAAAGGAATATTAGAAAGATCGATGGTTCTTTGGAATTGAATTTTCGGAACGTTTGTCATTTTAACGCTATCCTTCGAAGAAACCAAAATGTCGATACCCTTTCTCCGTTCCAATTTCAAAACGTGCACGCCTTAAAATTGGTTTTCGACGGAATAATGGGAGAGTTTGAAAGAAATCGCGATTGCGGTTTATTGAGTAATAAAATCATCAAGGCCTTTCCGAATTTGAGGGAGTTAGAAATTAAATTGAACGATTATTTATTTAAAAGTATCGAGACCTGCAAAATGATATTAGATGAAGAAAACGAATCGGTTTTTAAAAATCTAGTAGAATTAAAAATTGATTTTTCTTTTCTTTTATACGATATTTGGAGCGACTCACCGAGACTAGAAAAGGTCGTCGTATTTTTCAATTCGAAATGCATACATCCGTGCAGAATTAATACTCTTTTGAAAATCACTCGCTCTTTGAAAAGAGGACTAGAATTTAATTTCGATCGATACCTAGAAAAAAAACGATATCCGTCAGAGTGTCTCAGGGTTTGCCGGAATCCTTTTCACAGGGGTAATGTCATCCACCTTTTCCAAAATATCACGATAACTATGACCGATGTCTCTGGGAATCCCGTCATTCGATGGAATTTAAAGCAATATGTTTTCTACGAGTTACCCGAAGAAATAGAAGCAAAATTCTTTAAGAAGCAATTGATGTTAAAAGATGACATGTATTTTTCTAAGGCGAAATCTTTTTTTAGATTCTTAAAAAAATTTCGTGATCCCAGTCCAAAAACATTTCATTTAGCCTTTCAATTTATCGATAACCGAGAATTTTTTAACAAACTTTTTAATGCTATCGCACGTATAATAAAGAAAACGCTAAAGTAAATTTAATATATAAGCACGTTTTTTCATTGTACACATAAATTTTTCAATTTGTAATTGTTTTATTATAAATGTTTTAATTATTTGAAATAATAAAAATGTTATTATTAGCTGTTTTATATTTGAAGCCTTATTTCTACTAGTGAAAATATCAGACGATTTCGTACTTGTCCGACAAATACAAAAATCCGGACAGATGAAGCGTCGCTATATTTATGACAACTTAGATAAAATACTTTTGAATATGTTTTAAAACGGAAATCTATTACCATCATCTCTTCTTGGAGACAGGATAAAACGTCATTAAGAAATATGAAGGAAAACGGTATTTTTAGGATAGACTAAATTAAACGAAAATAAATAATACTCCCTTTTAAATCAAAAACGAGGTTTCGAGAAAAAAAATATATAAGTAATGCAAATTTTATTTTTACACACGATTAAAAAGTAATAAGAATATATTCAATTTTTAGGGAATCGTGTTATTTATTATGCATTCAACAGCTTCAAAAAATGCGTTAAAAAGTCGTGATTATCGAAAGCGTCAAGAACCAAATAAAATGTTTTGTGTTTGGGATCTCTAAAGCGGGTAGAAAAAGAATATAATAATTATGAAAAAATTTTATTCTTTCGATTTTTAAGGTATCTCAGTTCGTTTTATAACCACGTCCAACAGCTGCAAAACGTTGGTAAAAAAATCGGGATTATCGAAAGGGAAGAAGTAAATGACAGCGTTATGGGGCATTTGGGATCTCGGAAATTCTTTTTAAGTTTAAAAAGAACGCGTTTTTATGAAATACATCGATCATCTCGCAACATAATCGATTCTCGTAGAAATTCGTTTTCCGTTTCTCGCTGCGCTTTAACGTCATCGATCGATTCCAATTGATCAGGCAAAAACCGCAGCGAGGAAAGGGAAACGAATTTCTACGAGAGTCGATTATGGTTGCGAGATGATATTTATTTTCATAAAACGCGTTCTTTTTTTAAACTTTTAAAAAGATTTCGAGATCCCAAGCCCAAAACGTTTCATTTAATTCTTCCCTCTTTCGATAATCACGATTTTTTTAACCAACTTTTTGAAGCTGTTGGACGTGTTATAAACGATGAGATACCTTAAAAATCGAAAGAATAAAATTTTTTCATAATTATTATATTCTTTTTCTACCCGCTTTAGAGATCCCAAACACAAAACATTTTATTTGGTTCTTGACGCTTTCGATAATCACGACTTTTTAACGCATTTTTTGAAGCTGTTGAATGCATAATAAATAACACGATTCCCTAAAAATTGAATATATTCTTATTACTTTTTAATCGTGTGTAAAAATAAAATTTGCATTACTTATATATTTTTTTTCTCGAAACCTCGTTTTTGATTTAAAAGGGAGTATTATTTATTTTCGTTTAATTTAGTCTATCCTAAAAATACCGTTTTCCTTCATATTTCTTAATGACGTTTTATCCTGTCTCCAAGAAGAGATGATGGTAATAGATTTCCGTTTTAAAACATATTCAAAAGTATTTTATCTAAGTTGTCATAAATATAGCGACGCTTCATCTGTCCGGATTTTTGTATTTGTCGGACAAGTACGAAATCGTCTGATATTTTCACTAGTAGAAATAAGGCTTCAAATATAAAACAGCTAATAATAACATTTTTATTATTTCAAATAATTAAAACATTTATAATAAAACAATTACAAATTGAAAAATTTATGTGTACAATGAAAAAACGTGCTTATATATTAAATTTACTTTAGCGTTTTCTTTATTATACGTGCGATAGCATTAAAAAGTTTGTTAAAAAATTCTCGGTTATCGATAAATTGAAAGGCTAAATGAAATGTTTTTGGACTGGGATCACGAAATTTTTTTAAGAATCTAAAAAAAGATTTCGCCTTAGAAAAATACATGTCATCTTTTAACATCAATTGCTTCTTAAAGAATTTTGCTTCTATTTCTTCGGGTAACTCGTAGAAAACATATTGCTTTAAATTCCATCGAATGACGGGATTCCCAGAGACATCGGTCATAGTTATCGTGATATTTTGGAAAAGGTGGATGACATTACCCCTGTGAAAAGGATTCCGGCAAACCCTGAGACACTCTGACGGATATCGTTTTTTTTCTAGGTATCGATCGAAATTAAATTCTAGTCCTCTTTTCAAAGAGCGAGTGATTTTCAAAAGAGTATTAATTCTGCACGGATGTATGCATTTCGAATTGAAAAATACGACGACCTTTTCTAGTCTCGGTGATGCGCGACAAATATCGTATAAAAGAAAAGAAAAATCAATTTTTAATTCTACTAGATTTTTAAAAACCGATTCGTTTTCTTCATCTAATATCATTTTGCAGGTCTCGATACTTTTAAATAAATAATCGTTCAATTTAATTTCTAACTCCCTCAAATTCGGAAAGGCCTTGATGATTTTATTACTCAATAAACCGCAATCGCGATTTCTTTCAAACTCTCCCATTATTCCGTCGAAAACCAATTTTAAGGCGTGCACGTTTTGAAATTGGAACGGAGAAAGGGTATCGACATTTTGGTTTCTTCGAAGGATAGCGTTAAAATGACAAACGTTCCGAAAATTCAATTCCAAAGAACCATCGATCTTTCTAATATTCCTTTGCAATCGGTTTCTAAAAAATTTAGTATCCCAAGAATCGATTATTTTCCTTTCTATTTCCCTTCGCCACGATTTACCCGAATGTAAAGGGCAACGCTCTAATATTCTCTCGTGAGTGAAGGGCATAAAGAGCTCCACAACCGCGTAAGTTCCTCTGCATACGAGACAGAATGGTATTTTTATTTCGTTTCTTTCGCGATCTTTAGTAAGAAGTCTCAAAAAATTAATTTCCAACATTCTTAGTAAACCCCCGATTTTTTTTTCATCTTCTTCGTCTCCTACTGCTTCTCGCTCTTCCCGTTCTGATAATTTCGCGTAATTTGCGATTGGCGGTGGAGTTTTACTAATTTCCCATTCGATTATTCTCTTGTTTTCGATTTCAACGACCACGACTAATTTCGAAAGTTTTCGTTGGGAGCAATTAGCGCACGCGAAATTTCGATCAAATTTAAAAAAATAGTAGTGGTGGGGAAATATTTCTTCTTCCGATGAGAAACTGAAAATCAATTCTAACGTTTCGACCCCAGTTTTTATAGCCATTAGCCAAATACGAACGGGGTTAACGACGGTAGACGGGTGTCTATGGTTTAACCGAACTCCGATTTTTTGCAAGTTAAACAGTGACGAGATTTCGGCAATTTCTTCGACGTTGTTATAATCCACGATTATGGTAGTTAGTTCGCTAAATGAAGGAATAAGGAGGTTCCGCAATTTACTCGAAAAATCGATTTCGAAATATATTCCATTCGACTTCAAATACGCCAAATACTTTTTGTTGAAAAGAGCGTTCGTTGACTTGCTTAGAATAGTGATAATGGGGTGTCCGCTATTGAAAATTTGGTTTGAATCCCGCCTCGTTACTTTTTTAGAACAACATCTGCATATTAGCTTTAACTCGATTAGGTTTGGAAATAAAATTGAAATATTTTTAATCGTTTCGAGAAAGCCGTTGTTGGTGAGAGTGGTAGTGCCCGTATTGACAATTTCTAACTTCTGGATACGAAATAAAGGTTGTTGTTGTTGTTGTTGTTGTTCTTGTTTTTTTTCTATCATGTATTTCATTAATTTTATAATGGTGTTATGCTGGTCTATAGAAAAATGCAAAGATTTCACGCGTTCGTATTCCGTACACATTGTTCTAATAACTTCGGCGGTTTTAGCGAGCGCGGAAACACCATTGGCGACACTGTCTGTAGCGACCATATACTTGGTCAACGTAAGGATTATCGATTCAGTCGCCCCGTACGGCTTTTGCGTCGCATTTTTGAAAAAATGTAGAATGGTCGTCGAGGTTTTTTTCTCGTCGTCTGAAACAAAAAGAGGTAGGAACAGGTCGAAATTTAATTCTTTCGCCCCGTATTTTTCGACAAAATAATTCGCGATCAAAGTAACCGATAGTTTTTGCGATTCCGAACCATTGTTGCACGCATCTTGAAATAATGATGATGTTTCCAATAGGACGTTTAGTGCTAAATCTTTTAATTTCGTCACCTTCTTTTCCATTTGGAGTTAGTCGAGTGCGAAGAAAAGAGTTAAAGCGTAGCGCTTTAACCCTTAACAATCGTAGTAATACGAAAAAACATTCTACGATAAAATGAAAAATTCATTCAATTCTTAGAAGATGCTGATCTACAGTTATATTTTCCGACGACAGCCGTAGACGCGGAAATCCTATGCGAACGATATTCAGCGAAGTCTCGCATCTCAATGCTGAAACATATAATATGTCAACTCCATTTTATAGACCAAAAATGAAAAAAAAGCGAGTGAGTTTAATAGTTTATTCATTTATAATTTTTAAACATTTATTCATTTTTAATTTTAGGAAAATTTATTATAAAAATATATTACTTTTCTGACCCCTCGAGATTTCTCCTCATTTATAAAATTCTTGAATATATTTAATACCTTTGAACGAGGTTTGAAACGAAAATATCTTCAAGTTATCTCTTCCTTGGGACTCGACGAAACATCACCAAGCTAAATCGACTGATATTTTATATTTTTCTTATAATTTTATTATTCATTTAATTTAGTCTCTCATAAAACTCCATTTTTCTATGAAATATTGAAAAAATAGCGCAAGGCGCTAATCAATGAAAACAGGATTCTAAGGAGGCTAGAATAAAAATATTGGGCAAAGATACATTGTTTTATTTTAGATTAGCGTGAAGAAAATTACAAAGCGCGTAATAGTAGTGTGATTACATTTCGTTATTTGTAGTTTTTTATAATTTACACAAAGAAAATAAATAAATAATGAAAAAATATAAAAGGTAATAATTTTTTGTTTTTATAACAATGTCACGATGAAAATAAATCACTCATCACAACTAACTTCTTCCTCTTCTTATTTAGCAGCAGCAAAATTGGATATTCCCCCGATCTTTCGCTCGCGTATACTCTTCCCACAGCCCGGAAAACTCGTAACGTATTTTGGAGCTGTAAAATCCGTAGGTTATAATTTTGTCGTTTAACCAAGAAATGAATTCGATCGCCAAATTTATCCATTTATCTAAACAATCGACGCATAGATCCAACCCCCGCCGTAACTTAGAAAATATGGTTTCAATATCTTGTTTCCTATCTAAGAGAAAAGACAGGGAGCCATTCGCATTCTTATAGACGTAGCAAATCTTTTCCTGAAGAGCGCGCAATACGACGTACCAAATAGTTTTCACTTTCTTCATCCCGATAGTCCGGTCGTCTTTTAGATAATACAAAACGTATCCTTCGCAGTTTTTCATCCTTCGAATTTTCGAAATTTCTTTTTGTACGGCGTCGGGAGATATTGAATAGCATTCCGGTGTCGAAATTCCGAAGAGTTTTAAAAGTTCCAAGCCCGCCCGAGGGGAGACGGCGGTTAACGAATCGTTTTCGCCGTTTTCGCAGTCGCCGGGCACCGAAGTCATCATCAAACCGTAGAGTTTCGATTCGTTTCTTAAGAGAAAATGGTCGATGAGAATGCGTTGATGGCAGGCCGTTATTAGTAACTCGCAAACCACCGTCGTTTTAGTTACACTCAAGAAATGCTTCAAAATATTTAGTTTCGAGGGATCCATTCCGTCGAAGGTATTTAATACCACCCGCGCCACCGTACGAGCGGTCTCGTACCTAGGTCCCGGGTACTTACGGATGTCGGAGTGAGATTGGATCATAATATGTATTCTCGAAGAACCGACGATGATATAGTATTCGCCGTCGATCTTCCTCACGGCGAAATGGCCGCAACAACCTTCGATTTTTTTCACGCAAATAACCTCGGTAGCATTCGCGGGCGAATCGATAAAAAAATTTAACCACGTCTCGCTACTTTCGGGTTGAATATCATCTTCATCGACGATTCGACCCGTAAACTTTTTGTTAGCGTAAATAGCGAAATCTAACTCGCTTTTTTCGTTCTCTCCGACCACCTCGATAAAACTAAGACCGCAGCTTACGTTATTTCTAATCCATTCGTCTTTCGCGCAAATTTCTTCGTCGTCCGTTGCGTACGATAGTATTATAACGTCGTGTAGTTTACAAGAATAACCGGGTGGGAGAATACCTTTCGCGACATCCGTAGATATTACTTTCAACGATGAATTTTTCAAAATTTTTTGATACATGTCTTTGGCCACATCGCGACTGTGTCTGGACCTCTCGCATTTTATTTCCAAAGTTTTTAACAAACTTTCTTTCCGAAGAATTTCGGTCAACGTCGGTTCGCAGCCGGCCAACATATTTTTTAATAAATCCAAATTCTCGATTGTTTTTTCCATCGCGGCGGGATCCTTTTCTTCGAAGGTCGTCGTCGTAGGTGCCATAATTTCACAATTGACAACGCGAATCTTAAAAAAGAGATTACGACGTAATCGAGGATTATTAATGTTTGTCAAGGTTTTAAGCTATTAAATAAGAAGGAAAGGTTAAGAAATATTAATTCTTAAAAAAAATTAAGTTATGTTATTATTGATCAATAATATATTATTATGTATTGTGTAACAATGAAGGTAATTTTTCGCATTTAATATAAAAACAAATTGGGATATTCCTTTATCTTTTTTAAAAGACTACTATTTCAAAACTACTATAATAATATATTTAGGAATAATTTTGAATTATTTCAATAAACAATTGTTGTATACACGTATATCATATAGCTGGCTAGAGTAATAAATTATTTCGATAAGTAAGTGTTTAAAGGAATGTGATTAAAAAGAAATTCTTATGTTTTTTTAACCTAAGGTGCATAACTAACTCATATCGTTAACAAAAATAATTAATTTTATAAAATTTTAAACACTTATTTATCAAAATATTTTAATGTTACTTCTATCCATATTATATATGTTTAAACGATTATATGTTAAAATTATTTAATCCTATCCCTATCTATATTAGAGAAGAGGTCGATGCTTTTAGGGACGTTTCATCGAGTATCGAGGAAGAGTTAATATTTAGATATTTTGGTTTTGGAATACGTTCCAACGTAGTATAGCCGAGTTCCCGTTCAAACAGTAACATTTCTAAGGACTAGTTCTCCCTAAGTGTCGTAATTTCGATGTCTAAGTTCCCTAAACCTGAAAATTTTTTGTGAAGTCTCGAAGAAAAAAAAATTTTCCCCAAAAAATTATGCGATCGGGAACTTAGACATCGAGGTTAAGTCACATAGAGAGATCGAGACCGTCGAAATGATACTATACGAAGGAATACTGGGTTTTAATAGGTTAGAACGTATTTCGAAACTAAAATATCTTACTAGCATATCTTCCCGAGATCCGAAGAAACGCCACTTAAGGAATCGACCTCTCTCATAATATATTTAGGAATAAATATGAAATATTTCTATAAATAATTGTTGTATAAACGTATATCATATAGCTGGCTAGAGTAAAAAATTATTTCGATAAGTAAGTGTTTAAAGGATTGCGATTAAACGGAAATGTTTATGCTTTTTTAATCTAAGATACCAAACTAACTCACATCTCTAACAAAACTAATTAATTTTATAAAAGTTTAAACACTTATTTAACAAAATATTTTAATGTTACTTCAATCCATAATATATACGTTTAAACGATTATATGTTAAAATAATTATTTAATCGTATTCATACCTATATTATAGGAGAAATTGATTTCGTTAGCGACGTTTCATCGGATATCGAGGAAGAGCTGATATTTAGATAATTTGGTTTCAGAATACGTTCAAACGTAGCAAAGCTGAGTAGCCCTTGAAACAGTAACATGTCTAAGGACTCGATCTCCCTATGTGTCGCAACCTCGATGTCTAAGTTCCCGAAACCTTAAAATTTTTTGTAAAGTCTCAATGAAAAAAAAATTTTTTCAAAAAAAAATTATGCGATTGGGAACATAGACATCGAGATTACGTCACATAGGGAGATCGAGCCCTTTGAAATGATACTATACGATGGAATATTGAGTTTTAATAGGTTTGATGGTATTTCGAAACCAAAATATCTTACAAGTATCTCTTCCCGAGATCCGATGAAACGCCACTTAAGTAATCGACTTCTCTCATAATATTTGTAGGAATAAATTTGAATTATTTCTATAAATAAATGTTGTGTAAACGTATTTCATATAGCTGGCTAGAGTAATAAATTATTTCGATAAGTAAGTGTTAAAAGGAATGCGATTAAACGGAAATTTTATTAATTTTCAACATAACATACCAAACTAACTCATATCTTTAACAAAACAAATTAATTTTATAAAAGTTTAAACATCTATTTATCAAAATATTTTAATGTAACTTCTATCCATATTATATACGTGTTACCGATTATATGTTAAATTTATTTAATCTTATCCGTATCTATATTATAGGAGAAGGCGAATCCGTTAGGGACGTTACATCGAGTATCGAGGATGAGCTGACATTTAGATATTTTGGTTTCAGAAAACGTTCAAACGTAGTATGACCGAGTAGCCCTTGAAACAGTAACATTTCTAAGGACTCGATCTCCCTATGTGTCGTAAACTCGATGTCTAAGTTCCCAAAACTTTAAAAAAAAATTTGTGAAGCCTCGATGAAGAAAAAATTTTTTCCAAATAAATTTATGCGATCGGGAACTTAGACATCGAGGTTGCGTCACATTGGGAGATCGAGCCCGTTGGAATGACACTATATGAAAGAATGCTGTGGTTTAATAGGTTTGAAGGTATTTCGAAACCAAAATATCCTACTAGTACATCTTCCCGAGATCCGATGAAATGCACTTAAGTAATCGACTTCTCTCAAAATATATTTAGGAATAGATTTGAATTATTTATATAAATAATTGTTATGCAAACGTATATCATATAGATGACTAGAGTAATAAATTATTTCGATAAGTAAGTGTTTAAAGGAATGCGATGAAACGGAAATGTTTATGCATTTTCAACCTAAGATACAAAACTAACTCATATCTTTAACAAAACTAATTAATTTATAAGGTTTAAACACCTATTTATCAAAATATATTAATGTTACTTATATCTATATTATATACGTTTTACCGATTATATGTTAAATTTATTTAATCTTATCCCTATCTATTGTATGTAAGTCGATTCCGTTAGGGACCTTTCTTCGGGAATAAAGGAAGAGCTGATATTTAGATATTTTGGTTTCAGAATACGTTCAAACGTAGTATAACCGAGTAGCCCTTGAAATAGTAGCATTTCTAAGGACTCGGTCTCCCTATGTGTCGCAACCTCGATGTCTAAGTTCCCGAAACTTTAAAAATTTTTGTGAAGCCTCGATGAAAAAAAAAAATTTTCCAAAAAAAATTTATGCGATCGGGAACTTAGATATCGAGGTTACGTCAAATTGGAGGATCGAGCCCGTTGGAATGATAGTTTATGAAGGAATGCTCAGGTTTAATAGGTTTGAAGGTATTTCGAAACCAAAATACCATACTAGGGTCTCTTCCCGAGATCCCATGAAACGCAATTTACGGAATAGATTCCTCTCATAATATTTGTAAGAATAGATTTGAAATAGTTCTATAAATAATTGTTGCTTAAACGTATATCATAAAGTTGACTAGAGTAATAAATTATTTCGAAGAGTAAGTTTTTAAAAGTATGCGATTAAACTGAAATTTTATGCTTTTTTAACCTTTGATACCAAACTAACTCGTATCTTTAACAAAACTAATTAATTTTATAAAATTTTAAACACTTATTTATCAAAATATCTTACAATTGTGAACTTCCATTTCTTATTATATACGTCTTAACGATTTATATGTTAAAATTATACTTAACGTATTCACATCTGGTTTATAGAGGAAGTTGATATTTGTTAGCGGACGTTTTCATCGGAATATCGAGGAAAAAACTAGATATTTTAAATATTTTGGTTTGAACAACCTTCAACCTATTAAACCTCAGACAATTTCTTTTCATATGAGTAGTCATTCCACGGACCGATCTCCCCTATGTGTCGTAAGTCCTCATATGTCTAAGTTCCAAAACCTTAAAAAATTATGTTGACCTCGATAAGAAAAATTTGTTTCCAAAAAAATTTATTGGCGATCGGGACTTAGACATCGAAGGTTACGTACATATGGAGATCGAGTCCGTTGGAATTGACACTATATGAAAGATGCTAGGTTTAGATAGTTTGAAGAGTATTTCGAAACCAATATATCCTACTAGTATCTCTTCCCGAGATCCGATGAAATGCCACTTAGGTAATCGATTTCTCTCATAATATATTTAGAAATAGATTTGAATTATTTCTATAAATAATTGTTGTGTAATCGTATATCATATAGCCTCGATAGAGTAATAAATTATTTCGATAAGGAAGTGTTTAAAGGAATGCGATGAAACGGAAATTTTTATGCTTTTTTAACCTTAGATACCAAAGTAACTCATATCTTTAACAAAACTAATTAATTTTATAAGGTTTAAACACCTAATATATCAAAATATTTTTAATGTTACTTCTATCCATATTATATACGTTTTACCGATTATATGTTAAATTTATTTAATCTTATCCCTATCTATATTATAGAAGAAGTCGATTCCGTTAAGGACGTTTCATCGGGTATCGAGGAAGAGCTGATATTTAGATATTTTGGTTTCAGAATACGTTCAAACGTAGTATAATCGAGTAGCCCTTAAAACAGTAACTTTTCTAAGGACCCGTTCACCCTATGTGTCGTAACCTCGATGTCTAAGTTCCCAAAACCTTTAAAAAAATTTTATGAAGCCTTGATAAAAAAAAAAATTTTTCCAAAAAAAAATTATGGGATTAGGAACTTAGACATCGAGGTTACGTAACATTGGGAGATCGAGCCCGTTGAAATGATACTATACGAAGGACTATTGAGTTTTAATAGGTTTGAAGGTATTTCGAAACCAAAATATCTTACTAGTATCTCTTCCCGAGATCCGATGAAACGCCACCTACGGAATAGACTTTTCTCATACTATTTATTTCGATGTGAGGGTTTTAATGTATGCGATTAAACTGAAATTTTAATGCTTTTTTTTTTTTAACCTTAGATACCAAACTAACTCATATCTTTAACAAAATTAATTAATTTTACAAAAGTTTAAACACTTATTTATCAAAATATTTCAATGTTACTTCCATTCATATTATATACGTTTAAACGATTATATGTTACAATTACTGAACCGTATTCATACCTATATTATAGGAGAAGTTGATTCCGTTAGCGACGTTTCATCGGATATTGAGGAAGAGTTGATATTTAGATATATTAGTTACAGAATACGTTCAAACGTAGTATAACCAAATAGCATTTGAAACAGTAACATTTCTAAGGACTCGATCTCCCTATGTGTCGCAACCTCGATGTCTAAGTTCCCGAAACCTTAAAAAAAAATTTGTGACGCCTCGATAAAAAAAAATTTTTTTCCAAAAAACATTATGCGATTGGGAACTTAGACATCGAGGTTACGTCACATTGGGAGATCGAGCCCGTTGAAATGATACTATACGAATTAATATTTAATTTTAATAGGTTTGAAGGTATTTCGAAACCAAAATATCTTACTAGTATCTCTTCCCGAGATCCAATGAAACGACACTTACAGAATAGACTTCTCTCATAATATTTGTAAGATTAAATTTGAAATATTTCTATAAATAATTGTTGCTCAAACGTATATCATAAAGTTGACTAGAGTAATAAATTATTTTGATGTGAGTGTTTTAAGGTATGCGATTAAACTGAAATTTTAATTCTTTTTTTTAACCTTAGATACCAAACTAACTCATATCTTTAACAAAATTAATTAATTTTATAAAAGTTTAAACACTTATTTATCAAAATATTTCAATGTCACTTCTTTTTTTTAACCTTAGATACCAAACTAACTCATATCTTTAACAAAATTAATTAATTTTATAAAAGTTTAAACACTTATTTATCAAAATATTTCAATGTCACTTCTATCCATATTATATACGTTAAACGATTATATGTTAAAATTATTTAATCGTATTCATATCTGTATTATAGAAGAAGTTGATTCCGTTAGCGACGTTTCATCGGATATCGTGGAAGAGCTTATATTTAGGTATTTTGGTTTCAGAATACGTTCAAACGTAGTACAACCGAGTAGCCTTTGAAACAGTAACGTTTCTAAGGACTCGATCTCCCTATGTGTCGTAACTTCGATGTCTAAGTTCTCAAAAACCTTAAAAAAATTTGTGAAGCCCGATTAAAGGAAAAATATTCCAAAAAATTTATAGCGATCGGCGAACTTAGACAGTCGAGGTTACGTACATTTGGGAGATCGAGCGCCGTTGGAATGACCGTATATGAAAGAATGCTAGAGGTTTATAGGTTTTGAAGAGATATTTCGAGCCAAAATATACTACTAGTAATCTCTTCCCCCGAGATCGCGATGAAATGCCACTTTAAGTAATCGATTCTCATAATATATTATAGTAAAATATGGTTATTGGAAATTTATTTCTATAATAATTATTGTGCAAAAACGTAATATCAATATAGCTGACTAGAAGTAATAAATTATTTCGATTAGTAAGTGTTTAAAGGCATGCGAATTTTGTGAAACGGAAATTTTATATGCATTTTTCAACCTTAGATACCAAATTAACTCATATCTTTAACAAAAGTTATTAATTTTATAATGTTTAAACACCTAATATATCAAAATATTTTAATGTTACTTCTATCCAGATTATATACGTTTTACCGATTATATGTTAAATTCCGTTAAGGCCGTTTCATCGGGTATCGAAGAAGAGCTGATATTTAGATATTTTGGCTTCAGAATACGTTAAAACGTAGTATAGTCGAGTAGCCCTTGAAACAGTAACATTTCTAAGGACCCGTTCACCCTATGTGTCGTAACCTCGATGTCTAAGTTCCCAAAACCTTAAAAAAAAAATTTTGTGAAGCCTCGACGAAAAAATTTTTTCCAAAAAAAAATTATGTGATAGGGAACTTAGACATCGAGGTTAAGTCATATAAGGAGATCGAGCCCGTTGAAATGATACTATACGAAGGAATATTGAGTTTTAATAGGTTTGAAGGTATTTCAAAACCAGAATATCTTACTAGTATCTCTTCCCGAGATCCGATGAAACGCCACTTACGGAATAGACTTCTCTCGTAATATATGTAGGAATAAATTTGAAATATTTCTATCAATAATTGTTGCATAAACGTATATCATAAAGTTGACTAGAGTAATAAATTATTTCGATATGTAAGTGTTTAAAGGTATGCGAATAAACTGAAATTGTTATGCTTTTTTAACCTTAG
Source organism: Trachelipus rathkii (assembly GCA_015478945.1). NCBI lineage: Eukaryota > Metazoa > Arthropoda > Malacostraca > Isopoda > Trachelipodidae > Trachelipus > Trachelipus rathkii. The sequence continues at coordinate 25,245 of JABUQX010058173.1, read as the reverse complement.
GTACCAATCTAACTCATATCTTTAACAAAACTAATTAATTTTATAAAAGTTTAAACACTTATTTATCAAAATATTTCAATGTTACTTCCATCCATATTATATATGTTTAAACGATTATATGTTAAAATTACTTAATCGTATTCATATCTATATTATAGGAGAAGTCTATTCCGTTAGCGACGTTTCATCGGGTATTGAGGAAAAGTTGATATTTAGATATTTTAGTTTCAGAATACGTTCAAACGTAGTATAATCGAGTAGCCCTTGAAACAGTAACATTCCTAAGGACTCGATCTCCCTATGTGTCGCAACCTCGATGTCTAGGTTCCCGAAACCTTAAAAAAATTTTGTGAAGCCTCGATGAAAAAAAAAATTTTTCCCAAAAAAATTTATGCGATAGGGAACTTAGACATCGAGGTTACGTCACATCGAGAGATCGAGCTCATTGAAATGATACTATATGATGGAATGCTGAGTTCTAATAGGTTTGAAGGTATTTCGAAACCAAAATATCTTACTAGTATCTTTTCCCGAGATCCGATGAAATGTCACTTAAGTTATTGACATCTCTCATACCATATATTTGGGAATAGATTGGAATTATTTCTAAGAATAATTGGTGTGCAAACGTATATCATATTGCTGGCTAAAGTAATAAATTATTTCGATGTGTTTAAAGGAATGCGAATAAACGGAAATTTTTATGCATTTTCAACCTAAGATACCAAACTATCTCATATCTTTAACAAAACTAATAAATTTTATAAGGTTTAAACACCTAATTTATCGAAATATTTTAATGTTACTTCTATCCATATTATATACGTTTTTACCGATTATATGCTAAAATTATTTAATCCTATTCCTATCTATATTAGAGGAGAAGTCGATGCCTTTAGGGACGTTTCATCGAGTATCGAAGATGAGCTGATATTTAGATATTTTGGTTTCCGAATACGTTCAAACGTAGTATAGCCGAGTAGCCCTTGAAATAGTAACATTTCTAAGGACTCGATCTCCCTATGTGTCGCAACCTGGATGTCTAAGTTCCAGAAACCTTTAAAAAATTTTGTGAAGTCTTGATAAAAAAAAATTTTCAAAAAATTATGCGATCGGGAACTTAGACATCGAGGTTACGTCACATAGGGAGATCGAGCCCGTTGAAATGATACTATATGAAGGAATACTGAGTTTTAATACGTTTGAACGTATTTCGAAACCAAAATATTTTACTAGGATCTCTTTCCGAGATCCGATGAAACGCCACTTTAGGAATCGATTTATCTCATAATATATTTAGGAATAGATTTGAATTATTTCTATAAATAATTGTTGTATAAACGTATATCACATAGCTGGCTTCAGTAATAAATTATTTCGATAAGTAATTGTTTAAAGGAATGCCATTTAACGTAAAATTTTTCCTTTTTTAACCTAAAATATCAAATCTTAATTTTTTTTCAATTTTTATTTTTCCGAATCGGCCAAGACTTTCCAAAAAATTTAGAAGGCTTAGGGAACTTGGACATCGAAGTTAGATCTTAAAACGTAATCGATCTCGATGAAATGACACTGCGGCAATGGTTACTCTGCTCTAAAACGTTTGAAGGTATTTCGAAACCAAAATATCTTACTTGTATCTCTTCACGAGATCCGATGAAACGCCACCAAGGAAATCGACTTTTCTCATAATATATTTAGGAATTGATTTAAATTATTTCTATAAATAAATGTTGTTTAAACGTATATAATATGGAGAATTAGAGTATTAAGTTATTTTGATTTTTAAGCCTAAGATCCGAGAAAAGATAAATAATTTTTTTTTACAACTTTGTGATAAAATAAATATATTTTTATTTTATTTTATTTTTCCATCATTATATCTTGCAGTGTTCTTTTAATCGATAGCCATAACAATCACCAATCGACAGAGCGAAAATGGATAACGAATATAGCAAATCAAAAGGAAATAAAACTCGGTATTCACGATCTTTATAATATTATTATATTTCGTGTTGCATTTAAGAAAATTAGATTGTAAATTATCAATAAGTATATAAAAATTCACTTTTCATACTGAAATACCGTAAAAAATGTATGTGAAAAAGATCTCAAAGAAGCATTTAGGAAATTCGAAATTAGGATCATATCCAGTTGAAAATCTTTCTCAAAATATGTCAAAGTTGAACGTGAAACGGAATTGTACCATCAACAAAAATAGTATTGGTAGTAGTGGAATCATTAAAACATTAGATGATCTTCGATTAGAGCACTTAATGAAAATTCCGGGATGTGATTTCGATATAGTTCCACCAGCGTCTTCGCTAAGAAATAGTCGAAATATTCTTTTTGTAAAGGATTATGACGGAGAAAAAGAAGAAGAAGAAGAACACCGCCAGCCTCAATCACACCCAGATTTTGAGTTTAGATTATCCAAACACAACTCGCCAGAAACAAAACTAGAAAAATGCATAATAAAAATTAATATTCCGAAATCTCAGTTCCTTTCGATGTCTAAATATATTCGCCAAAGAGCCAAACTCCCCTATGAGAAGAAGGTCGTTAGAAACGATGGGAAACCCGAGTTCGTGAGCGTGGTCAATCTCGATACCATATATTCACTCAGTCGACCACCGGCGTTTTCATTCGAACATATTTATACCAAAATTAATAAATAAAGATGAATAATATATGTATTCGGTTGCGAAATTAAGGCGTACATTGGGCAATATCGACCTTCACATCTAAATGAACGATGCAAGTAGCGCTTGTGGAACCTACAGAGGCCTTCGGTACTTGGGCCAGTTGCAACGTTGTCATATGCGGATCGGTTGAAGTTCCTTCCCCTGGATTCTTGGTCATTGTTGGGGGTGGGGGAGTTTTTCGAATTCTGACAGATCGTTTTAGCGAGTTCTATTACGCTTTTGGCGAGTGACCTCATTTCTTCAGCTGACTTTTCATGAGAGATTATCAGTCGACTTATTTCTCTCTCTTGCGCAGAGACCTCTCTGCTCGGCAGCTTGGTGACTTTCTCTTCTGCTGATCGTACGGCGTTTACAGGCTGCCATTCGGTTCTCCCCCCTCTGGGGGGTTGGGGTTGGTAAGCACCGTTTTGGAGAAAAAACTTGTTAAAAATGTCGTCGGCAATTTCAATTAATTCCTCAAAATCATGGTTCTTCTCTGTTGTCATGAGGGAGATCTGTAATTGCTGAGGCAATCGTAAGAGGAAGAGTTCTCTAATAAATTTAGCATCGTTGTCCGTTATCGACTCGAAGCTGGATAGCCCGAGCATTTCTTTTATTCTAACTACATAGTCGGATGGAAGCTCTCCCTCCCTCATTCCTGATCGAAAGACTTCTTCTATCTGCGTTCTTAGCGATGGTGCATAGAGTTTCTCTATTACTTTTACTAATTTAGTATAACAATCGTCTTTTAGGGGAAGTTTCAACGAATTTGTAATCTTGCTTGGTAATTTTGATGCCAATAGCCTTACCCTCTCCCTCGGATCGGTGATTTCATTAAGGTTAAAGATCATGGTCGTCTGCCGAATCCATTCGAGGGCATCAAATTCGTTGAAGAGGGGGATAGCATTGAGGGGGAGACTCTTCTTTCCCTTTTTTCTCCCTAAGAGAGTGGGGGAAAGGTGACTTCTCACCAGGTTTGCTGCTTCATGCTCTTCTCGGATCTCGTTTTCCGATTCCGTTTCGTATTGTGATGAGTCACCTTCTTCTTTACTCCCTTCGTCGGGGGTGGGGACTTCTTCTGGGAGGGTGATGGGGTCTTGGTGATTGGACCGGGTCAAATAGCCACTTTATTCCTCTTTTTTTGAATTCAGAGTGTCTTTCTTTTTATTTTTGTTTTTTTTTTTTTTTTTTTTTTTTTTTTTTTTTTTTTTTTTTTTTTTTTTTTTTTTTTTTTTTTTTTTTTTTTTTTTTTGTTTAGGGGAAAGTTGTATGCCTATTGCGATAGGGTTTCTTGTTTCACTGCTTTTTTTTTTTTTTGGGAGTTTGAATTGTTTTATTTATTTTTGTATGTTTTTTGTGTGTTGTTTGTGTTTTTGATCGGCACTTTTTTTTCATTCACTGATTAAAATTTTGTTTTATGATTTTGCGTTTGCTTTCACTGCACTTTTGATATATAGATTTTTGTTTGTTCGAGGTTTCACTCCTGGGAGTCACTATTCTTTTATTAAACCCTTGAAGATTTGTCATGGGTTAATGAAAAAAAAGAGTATTGCCTTCTTATCTTTATTTCTAAAGACTAGTTAAATCCAAATAGAGACCAACACTCCCAATAGCCTCATCAATGTTACCCAATCATTAAGTGTGCAATCAATCCTTAGTTAAACTCAATAGCCGTTCACAGTCATTAAATAAAGAATTAATGATGCTCAACACTATAATTTCTACCAATCAAACACAATTTCCCGGTCTTTTAACAAGCTGATGTTAACACGACCTCTCTTCTTAATACGCCGAGGTTGTACTGACTTATTTTTTCCTTCGAATGCCAGGCATTTCTCGGGCAGCATTCAGGGTGACTCATTTTCACGACAATAGTGCCATACAGAAGAGTCACCGAATATTTTGTCTTACATAAGAAATACCAATATATAATTAAAATTTAACATACAGAGAACCCCCTTTTTTGAGTGATGTTACAGGTGTAATATAACAGGTATACAGAGCTATCACGAGGCATATACAATTATTTTCAGGGCAAGGGGAAATCCTGTCCTCACACACACATATATATATATATATATATTATATATATATAAATATATATATAGTATAATATATATATATATTATAGTATATATAGTATTATATATATTTATATAATATATAATTATATATTTATATAATAATAGTATTAGATATATATATAATATATAATTATATATATATATATATATAATATATATTATATATAAATAGATATATAATATAACATATATATATATATATATATACTTATATATATATAATATATATATAGTATATATATATAATATATTATATATATATATATATATATATATATATATATATATTTATATATATATACATATATATATATATTATATATAATATATTATATATATATATATATATATATATATTACTATATATATATATATTATATATATATATTATAATTATAATATATATATATACATATATAAATATACTATAAGTTATAATATATATATATTATATATATATTATATTATATATATATATATGTATATATATATATCATTATTATAAGGATATTCATTCACCAAGTTTATATTTGTATTATATAAAACAATTCCCCAAAAGAATAATAAAAATATAAAACGAATGTAAAATCACTGCTATTATCTCTCCATGTGCCTTCTAAAAATAATATATATATATATATATATAATATATATATATATAATATATATACTATAATATATATATATATATATATTATAATATATATTATATATATATGATATATATATATCAAGAGAAAACATTTCTCACTTTATGAGCATTAACCAGTTTAAAAATAAAGGTCTTCTATGATAAAACAATGTGGAGTTAGTATGTATATAATATTCTATATTAATCTTTCTAAAAAAATTAATTAGTTTACGCAACAGAATGTCAAAATTAGTAACATATTAAATGTAATGTAAAAGTTTAAATGTAATTCGAAATATAAATGAAAAGAATGTAATAAAGTAATGAAAAGTTTCAATCTCAAAATAAGAAAGTTTATTTATTCAATATAGATCTGAATTTTAATACAGAATTATTTGTAAACTCGTTAAAATAACGTCCATTACTAGATTTATAATTATTAATGTTTTAAATTAATAATGACTATTAATCTTTAGTAAACATTAGAGGTATTAAGAATTACATACTTATTCTATATCGTCCTTATATTTCATTTAGAATTTACCTAAACAAAGTAAGAGTTTCATCATATACTCTCAGTCGTTAACTATTTAGAGATTGATGATGTCTTCTTTACATGTTCGGAGCGTATCACTCATTAATATGGACTGAAGAACTTGATAAACAAGTGGCGACTATTTCTTTGATTCTTCAAATAGTATTGAGATCAACAATCACCTTTTATTTTATCCGATATGATATGATTTTGATTTCAATTGACAGGAGTTTTTTCTTCTTTTAAATAAAAATAAATGATTATTGAAATAATTTCAATGTACTCTTGATAACCTAAAAAATAAACACTTAGGATTCTTTTAAAAATATATAATGATCATCCAGAAATCTTTGAATATTATTTCTTTATAAAATTTACCGTATATGCGATGAATAGAAAGTTCGGTGACGACAATTTATTTACTTCATCTTAAAATTATAATTGTTCATTATATACTGTATATATTATATATATATATATATATATATATATATATATAATATAATACTTATATATATATATATATATATTATATATATATATATATATATATATATATAATTATATATTTATAAGCAAATTGACCCATATCTCTATGCAACCACGAACTAAACCCATGGAATTTAAACAATTAAAACGTAAAACAATAAAACGATTTAACAAAGAGTTAAAAAAAAAGAGCTAAGATTAAAAATAAACAGACACCAAGCTTTCGACCCCTTCACCTGGAGGAATTGTGAATTGTGAATTGTGAATTGTGAATTGTGAGAGAGTGAATTCTAATTGTGAACACGTACTGGACAGCTTTAGTTGGTTCGACCAAACTCGTAATGTATATTTCCAAGAAGCCCTTTGTAACACTTTCCCTCCATTAATAAATTATTTAACAGGTTATCAATTTTTATTTCTCCTGGATTTTTGTTGAGGTTATTTGCGTTTTTTATAATAAATGATTCAATGAATTTTCTTTTCTCAACATTTTTGCATGTTATCCGTATTACCATACAAGGATCAATATTTTTTTTTTATTTTAACCAGAGAGCTCTATAGACGAAGTGAAAGTTTATCTGAAGATGTAATCTGTGAGTCCTTCCATAGTGAGAGTAGCTAGTTATCGTAGTATCCCAGGAAATCGCCTCCGAACCATTTTTCCACAATAATCCATGGACAGGATAAACAAAATCGGAGAGAGAGCGCTACCTTATATTACCCCCGTGTCAACCTCAAACCAATCTCCATCGTCTATTGGTCTTCATTTTGCACAAACCATACGTGTATAAGTACATCTCTTATGAACTCTTTCAGTTTTCCGGTATCCTTACTTCGCGTTCCGTAGATTACACAGTCAAAACCTTCTACAGATCTACAAAATATTCTACAGTCTTTTCTGTTTGTAAATTCCCAACCCTTTTCAATACCATCTTCAAAGCGAATATTTGATCGATAGTTGATCTATTTGGTCTAAAGTCATGTTGCCACTCGTCCATTTTATCTTCTACTTTCTCTCTCTGTCAAAGCAATTCCTTTATAATTTCTACAATCTGCCATATCACCTTTTTTAAAAATTGGGAATATTACTGTTCCACTCTTTGGGCGTCCTTTCTTTCGCCAGCACTTTATATCATTATTCTTTCATCCATGCATTTCCCCCCCCCCCCCCCCTTCTCAATTTTTCTGCGTATCATATCTCACCCGGTGCTTTCCCATTTTTCATCTTTCTCAAGGCATATTCTCTTTCTTCGTTCGTGATCTGCCACTCGTCCTCTACCACCTCCTATGGTCCCTCATTTCATGCACATCCTCCTCTACAT
>JABUQX010058173.1:10000-12500 GCA_015478945.1 Trachelipus rathkii | reverse complement strand
TAGATGTCATCAGCAAATTCTCTCACTGTCAAACGAAGATCTTACATTATCAAGAACCTCGCTTTCTCAATGATTTCTGAATTCCTGCTTGCTCACGGTCCTCCTCAACGATGATCGCTCTCGGATCACGTGCGGCCATTTTTAAATACTACGTAATGCCAGTATTTTATTTGGGTAACCAAAATTGCATCATCACCAAAGGCCTGTTTAACCTTGTGAAATGTTTCCGGCTACGTATCACCAAGCTTCTGTCAAAACTTAAAGCAGTATCCTTGGTCAACACGTTCCGTCATCTCACGAGAGATAAAACTCCGACGTTCACATACGACACTATCTCACAAGGCAGCAGTTTGTCATCGACAGACGCCTCCGGCAAGCTTAAAAAACAACCCACGCGAGTTGAAATGTTCCTTATACCTTCTACTTCAGTTCTGCCAAGATCAATTAATTATTTACATTACTATATATATTGTATATATATATATATATGGATGTGCTATAATAATTATAAGGTAAGTATATATATTATATATATATATATATATATATGATATATATATATATATATATATATATTATATATAGTATATATTAGGGATGTGCCCGAATAGTGAAAAAAGCGCGAATACCGAATACCGAATTATTCGGCTAAAAGTATTCGCCCGAATACCGAATTTCGGCCGAATAATCACTTCGCTATTCGGCCGAATATTTATTTCCAAGTTCGGTCATCCATTTAGGGAAAAATAAAGAAAAACTTACACTGGTCAGCAAAAAAGGTGAAATTTTTCTGGGATGGACTTTTGTAGCAGATATATAGTTAACGGAGGTGCTGATTCCATATATATTCTCGGTTTTGCTGTATCACATCCCGTTTTCGTGCAATCATGGAGCCCTTATTTTTGTATATTCCCTAGGAATGACAAATTCATGTGCGCACTACGTAGGTTGTATAGATGTTACCTTCCGCATATTCTACAGTAGTAGCAAGTTTACTGTGGTCGATATTCGGGAAGCATGTGTAACTTTTAGAAAATACGTCTACAATATGATTGCCAATTGACCTGGCGATGATGTCTCATCTCTATCTTGAAATACCAGTCGGGTATGGTCTCGTCATGTTCACCCAGTGTGAACTGAAACGATCTTGTATGAGGAGTTTGTATTTGCTTGAGTTGTCCTAGCTGTTGGCTTTCGAGTTGCATGAAAAATGGACTACTGACCGATTGCACAAGAGTAACAATTTAGGTACGTACAGAGAAGCAAGAGCTGCGGAGGACTCTTCCAGTCAGATGGGTAACCTTGTGTATTGCAGTGAAGTTTGCAGGCCTACTACTGGCTATGGGACTCCCAGCATACATTGCAGGTGAGTTGGCGACTGTTTTGATTGGACACTCCAAGAAGCAGTTAAAGTGTATGTGTTGTTACACAACCACGGCAACAGGTATGCCTTCGGCTTCCAGTTTAGGATAACCGGACGGATGAGAGGGAGTATTGCAAAAAAATCAAGACAGTTTGAGAGGCTGCAAAAATCTGGTACATGGATGGTAATATGCGTCGACCTCAAAATGGTAAACATTTTTTGCTCGGTCAGCAAGCAGGTTTCACCCAAATTACCTGCTTCCTGTGCTCATTGGGACAGCCGGGCGGCAAAGGATCACTGGACCAAAAGAGAATGGCCACCGAGGGAAACCTTGACGCCTGGTGACAGGAACATCGTACGTGAACCACTTGTACAGGAGAGAAACATCATCTTACCTCCACTACACATAAAACTTGGTTTGATGGAAACAATTGTGAAGGCCCTGGACCCTTGATGGTGAATGCTTCCGCTATATATGCTCAAAGTTTCCTGCGTCTGAGTACGAGAAGAAAAAAAAGCTGGGATATTTGATGGCCACAATACAGACACTCCTCCGTGATGCTGCCTTTGATACAAACAATGACTGTGTTAGAGGCCAGAGCGTGGATTATGCTTTTTTCAGATGTAGCACAGAATTTCTGTGGAACAGGAAAGCCGAGAACACTAAAACATGTGTACAGGAAACTGCTAGACCAGTTTCATTCTCTCATGGATGTAGAATGAGTATAAAGTTGCAATACTTACATTCTCACCTAAGAAAATTTTCGGTTAACCTAGGCGATGTTAGTGATAAGCAGGGTGAACGCTTCCATCAAGATCTAAAGTGATGGAAGGACGTTACCATAACAAGTGGGATATTCCAATATGATGGCGATATTGTTGGAGCTTGTAGGGATATTCGCAGACGCTCTTGCACAGTAGATCGTTCTACGAAGAGAAATTACTACCCATCGTAGGTATGTTTACATTAACTAAACCCATTCCTTCTATTTACATTCATTTGTTCCATATTACTCTTTTATCATTAGTTGATATGATATGTTTAACATTATTCTATCAAAGACACTGTATATATCATTGCGATTTGTTCCTCTCCCTTTCATATATCCAATATATAATATATATATATATATATAT
>JABUQX010058173.1:0-5000 GCA_015478945.1 Trachelipus rathkii | reverse complement strand
AATCTTAAGACATTTCTTCCTTACTTTGGTTTATCATGACTCCAAAAAAGATTTACCCAGGAATATCAACATATATCAATTTCAGAAAACAGAGCAGTTGTTGCCAGAGTTTTCTGAACTTCTTCACTATTTCGTGGCCTTTTGCGCCACCATCTAGGTTCGAATTGGCTACTTTTCACTTTTTTTGCAAACTCAAGATGATTTAAAGTACATTACCGAATTTTTTTCATTTAAAGTACAATATTGCATATAAAATTTAGCCGTATTTAGCCGTTGATGACGCAATAACTTCTTGCCAGTTTTTTAAGTATATCATAATGAGTTGACAACATTTTGATTATTCATTTTTTTTACACACACAAATTAAAAGAGGTCTTTTTATAAAATATACATACACATGAAATGTTACATTGACGTAATAATACGACACTTTAGATCAGTCTTTGCTTAAGGGAAATTTAATACAGTTTTTAACTCATGCATAACAACAACTTTGAATATATCTTTAACGGCGTTAGATAATGATCGTCAACAGTCATCTACGTGCGTATGGCAGGCAATATGCAATTTCGCGGAGTTGTGTGTGGAGGTTGGCATTTATTATTATTATTATAGTTATCTTTTTTCATTATTATTATTGTTTATAATATGGGAAGTAACATTGTTTTAATTAATTCCCATTTTACAATTTTACATGTTGTCTATCAACCTTGCCCGGCATTACTTGTTCCAGATATATAACTCGATCTTATTAAGGTAATTACTATCGTATGTTCCGTTACTCATTACTCTCGTATGGCCGTAACGGTCCACTGGCTTAAACTGCTCGTCAACCAACCTAAGTAGAGCGTTGGTGTTCCACATGAGAAGTAGGAAGTCTAGGTTCGATCCCTTGGTCGGCATCTTGTGTAGGTTTTCTACTTGATCAATCAAATAACTTATGATATTATTATTATCACTTACTTCATATTTCATTATTCATAATTATTATGTATTATTATTATTATTATTTTATTAACTTAGATTAATTACACGTTTGTAGGTTGCGATGCCCTTTCAGCCCTTCGACGCAGGTTCTTCCCTGGATTGCATTCTATTCCTGTCCATTATCGCCTAGCACGAATCCTCTCTGAATCCTCTCATTTCCGAAGTGACAGCTTTTTTGACTTCCTGTGTGGTTTAAACATCCTCTATAAGATTTAATTTTCTCAGCGTGATTTTTATGTCGTTTTGCTAGGGACTACCCCTGTTGTTGGTTTACTGACACGGTATAGCCGCATGACCTGTGTGCTGTGGTGGTCCCTGTACATCAACTCAAAAAAAAAAAAAAAAATTACCAATTAACAATATATTTTAACAAAATTACTTAATACATGTGACTGTTATTGCTATTATATAATAATAATAACAATAATTGCACAGTTCAGGCACATGCCATTTTTTTCCAAATAGCGTACAGTTTATTTCAATCTATAAGGTTTGGATACCAGCATATAAACCTGGAGAAAAAATGTAACATAAATAAGAGCGATTCATCAATTTTAATTTGTTTTTAATTATATTTGTGTAATTAAGATGTGTCGACAATATATTTATTATACAAGGCACACATTATTTACAAAGTTGAGAACATCCCATAATTTTTTTTATTTAAGGTACACTTTATTTTAACTTTTTTTTTGGCTCCAAATATTTAGAAAAAAAACTTGAATACTAAATTAAACTAGAAAAAACTTTTATAAAATAATAGTATTGGATAAATTTTAATTATTTCTCTACTATTTTTATGAAATTGATAAAGTTATAAATATATTTGCATAATTCGGAATTGCAATATATTAAATGAGAGACACAATAATTGCACATTTCAGGTACATGCCATTTTTTCCCCAAATAGCGTACAGTTTATTTCAATATAAGGTTTGGATACCAGCATATAAACCTGGAGAAAAAATGTAACATAAATAAGAGCGATTCATCAATTTTAATTTGTTTTTAATTATATTTGTGTAATTAATATGTGTCGACAATATATTTATTATACAAGGCACACATTATTTACAAAGTTTAGAACATCCCATAATTTTTTTTATTTAAGGTACACTTTATTTTAACTTTTTTTTTGGCTCCAAATATTTTGTAAAAAAATTCGAATACTAAATTAAACTAGAAAAAACTTTTATAAAATAATAGTATTGGATAAATTTTAATTATTTCTCTACTATTTTTATGAAATTGATAAAGTTATAAATATATTTGCATAATTCGGAATTGCAATATATTGCACATTTCAGGTACATGCCATTTTTTCCCCAAATAGCGTACAGTTTATTTCAATATAAGGTTTGGATACCAGCATATAAACCTGGAGAAAAAATGTAACATAAATAAGAGCGATTCATCAATTTTAATTTGTTTTTAATTATATTTGTGTAATTAAGATGTGTCGACAATATATTTATTATACAAAGCACACAGTATTTACAAAGTTGAAAACATCCCATAATTTTTTTTATTTAAGGTACACTTATTTTAATAACTTTTTTTTTGGCTCCAAATATTTAGAAAAAAAACTTGAATACTAAATTAAACTAGAAAAAACTTTTATAAAATAATAGTATTGGATAAATTTTAATTATTTCTCTACTATTTTTATGAAATTGATAAAGTTATAAATATATTTGCATAATTCGGAATTGCAATATATTGCACATTTCAGGTACATGCCATTTTTTCCCCAAATAGCGTACAGTTTATTTCAATATAAGGTTTGGATACCAGCATATAAACCTGGAGAAAAAATGTAACATAAATAAGAGCGAGTCATCAATTTTAATTTGTTTTTAATTATATTTGTGTAATTAATATGTGTCGACAATATATTTATTATACAAGGCACACATTATTTACAAAGTTTAGAACATCCCATAATTTTTTTTATTTAAGGTACACTTTATTTTAACTTTTTTTTTGGCTCCAAATATTTAGAAAAAAAACTTGAATACTAAATTAAACTAGAAAAAACTTTTATAAAATAATAGTATTGGATAAATTTTAATTATTTCTCTCTACTATTTTTATGAAATTGATAAAGTTATAAATATATTTGCATAATTCGGAATTGCAATATATTGCACATTTCAGGTACATGCTATTTTTTTTCCTAATAGCGTACAGACTGTACGCTATTTGGAAAAAAAATAGCATGTACCTGAAATGTGAATATATTGTGTCCCTCATTTAATATATTGCAATTCCGAATTATGCAAATATATTTATAACTTTATCAAAATTTCATAAAAATAATAGAGAGAAATAATTCAAATTTATCCAATACTATTATTTTATAAAAGTTCTTTCTAGTTTAATTTAGTATTCGAATTTTTTTCTGAAAATTTGGAGCCAAAAAAAAGTATTAAAATAAGTGTACCTTAAATAAAAAAAATTATGGGATGTTTTCAACTTTGTAAATACTGTGTGCTTTGTATAATAAATATATTGTCGACACATCTTAATTACACAAATATAATTAAAAACAAATTAATATTGATTAATATCGCTCTTATTCAATATCGATATTTTTCGTTTGTAAACAAACTGTACGCTATTTGGAAAAAAATTTACAGTATTTGTTGCAGTTACGTAAGTCTTTAATTATTTAAGAATATAGAAGTATAATATACAAATAGTAAACAACTTCGAGGTGAATACAAGATCAATTCAGAGTGTGATTCAATAAATAATCAGAGGGAAAGTCATTCCATTACCAGATCAGAGAAGGGCCATTATCAGATACATTGTAGTGAGCGTTCATATATTCAATTATATATTATATATGTATTTTCATCATCATATAATAAAGACGTGACCTCATGCATATATTGACTTGATTGGACAGAACTATTATAACTTGACTATATTAACATGTTTAACCCATATATTTATAGTTTATTGATTATATATTAATTCTTTATCTATTATTTATCGTGCTCTATACTACATTCTTCCATCCTGTCATCATCTGTTGTGTATTCTTCATCCATATCAAAAAGGTTACATATTTGATAGTTATAATTACATCATATTAGTGTAATAATAGAAACCAGAATAGAGAATAGGAGTAAATTTGTAAATATTCATGTAAATTACCAGTCATTTCAGATAGAACATTTATTCATTACCTACTGCGAGCAGCGACTCAATCTGTACATATACTCCAAAAAAATCCGATAATGAGGATCACAAGAAGGATGAATAGGTAGAATGTAGAATGATAGGTAAGTGCCCTATATTTTCGAGTCAAGAGAGTGATTATGAGAAATGGAAACGAAAGGCGAGCGATTGGGTACAGTTGAATGAGAGAGTGAGACAAAAGGGTTTAATTATAAGATTGCATCTGGAAGGAGAAGCGGAGGAACTAACAAAGAATTTAAGTATGTTGGAGTTATCGAAAGAAGGAGGTGTGAGTTTAATCTTATCGCCATTAGATAATAGATATAAGTTAGACAAGAGGGTAGAGAGATTCAATAGTGTTAGATATATTGAAAATTGATAGAAAAGAGAAAGAGAGCGTAAAAGAATATGTGATAAGATATGCAAAAGTTATGAGTGAAGCGATAGGTTTAGGTATGAGTGAATGGGGAACTGACGTGAAAGGAGCACATTTACTATACTCAGCAAATCTGAAAACATGGCAAGAGCAGATCATAATAGATGGATGTGGAGAAAGTGAATTAGAATATGATATTAAGAAACAAATGTTGCGCATATTTGAAGAAAGAAAAAATGAGAAAGATGAGGAGAGGAACCGAAATGATAAAGAGAAAGAACAAATGTGGTGAGATAGAAATAAACAAGCTATGGATGAAAGTACAGGAGCAGTGTATAAGGAAATCAGAGAGGGAATAAAAGAAGAAAGACAAATTTGTTATAAATGCGGGGGGCAAGGACACATGGGCTGGCAGTGTTTGAAAAAGGGAGAAATAAGAATTTTTAAATGC
>JABUQX010058172.1:17500-20129 GCA_015478945.1 Trachelipus rathkii | reverse complement strand
AGAGAGAGAGAGAGAAATAGAGATATATTATACTGTGATTAAGTATATTGTTAGGGCAGTGCTGCTCATGTTAATGGTTATTGGGAGTTCTCCTTTGCAGCAATCGCTGTTTAGACTTCTCCGTAAAAGTGAGATTTTTTTTTACATACTTTTCTGATTCGATGAGTGGATACTAAAGCGCTCAGTAAGGCTATATTATATATTGCAATGGTGTACTCATCCGCCCTTGTCTGGAGTACTGTTCGTGCATATTGTGGGTGGAGAGGGTAGCTCGCAATAGAAAGATGTATTATCAAAGTTTGTTATATCATCATGTACATGTCGCATTGTTTTAGTAGGCGAGGTCTTAGAGAGTTACATGAGTCAAAGTTGTGCTATCGCCTCAAAAGAGTAAGAGCTTTATAAACTGTTTGACGTGGCAGGTTGTATCTTGTGAGGTATAAGTTCTTCCTTCACTGTTCGAACAACCTTCCTATGCGTTATAAGAGAGTAGTGACGCGAGTTTATGATGAGTGATTTATAGAGAGGATACGTTAGTCAAGCTTATTTATTATTTTAGTTCTTAACTTGTTTAATGTTATAGCGAGGTCTGATACCCTAAATTTGTTTTAATATGGTATTCTGTTGAGCAGTCGCGGCAGGTGCTTCCGAGGTCGTTGTATACTAGACTACTTAATAATCTTGCGCGATCCGTACCAAACCATAGGCTTATATATCGTTAAACGAGGCGCTGTCTCTCGAGGTATTCTCCTTTTGCACAACCGTTAAGAATAATCTACCAAAGCGCTTGATGATGTTATGTATAGTTGCCATTAAGCGCGCGCTCAGGCAAACGAGTTGCTCTTGATTTGTTTAGTTGTATTAGTTATGTGGTTAAACTACACAGTGCTAAGAGAGAAATGCTAAAAGTTTGTTTTTGACATGAGAGGCAGTGGCACATGGTTAGATCGGTCTCTCTCAGTTATTTTATACCTAGCAACACTAGTGTCTGCTTTCTCGCTTGAGGGTCAAATATTTTGGTTACGTCTTCCTGTCTCTTCTGACGTGTGCATAGTTCTCTCCTTGCATACCACTTCTGTAAGAATATTATTTTTCACTCACTATAAGTAGGAATAGAGTAAGTGATAAGACATGCCGTACGTGATGGCTCTCATTTATTATATTCGTTGCGCGTAATTTAGTATGTTGTCAATACTGAAGATCGAAGGAGAATACTTTAAATTTATTTTGACTACATATTAAATGACACTCATTTCTCGCTCCTACGAACCTGAATATCGGGTTTCTTCTCAGATCCAGTTAAGAGGTTAAGGTGGTCGTCTCGAACGGAAACATGTTTAAGAGTACAAAGAATTTGAGGTATCAAATAAATAAATTCGCCAAGATATTGTCGACGCTCTCTAACAACACGATCTAACTAAAGAATTAGTGGAATTTATGCGTGATAATTTAGCGTGGATTAATAATGCTCGTACAGGGTGCAAGTCATTAGAATATTGCGGCACAGGTTTCACGGCCCATTATTTAAATCAAGCAAAATTTATTATCGTATTTATAGGTTCTTATTTTCGTTGAAAGAATTCCAATCAGAACAAATGCAACAGGCTTTATGTATGGGGGACATTTGGCCGCTGATTTTATGAAAAAGGGTGATGAACTAAAAAAAATTTAGCTTCAAGCAAAGTGTTTGCGGGTTTACAATAAATAGAAGTAGTGAATGTACAAGAAGAATGGGAGATTGAAATATCGAGAAAAGGAACAGAACCTTTAGATTAACATTCAAGAGTAAAATAAATGTTTTCATGTTTAGAATTAGGATATTTATGAAATAAAGGGACGTGTTCATCATACGAAAGACAACAAAGTAGTCATCAATGTAACTGCGGTAAACCAATGGTTTGAATTCGAGAGGACATTTATGAAGCCATTTCTGTTAGTGGTACGAAATGAACGTGTTGGCAAAAGTAGGGCAAAGAGGAGAACCATTTGCCATATCATTTATCTGGCTGTATAATTTCTCATCAAACATGAAGATAGAATCTTCGGTGGCTAGTTTTAGAAATTTGTTCTATTTGTTCTCGATTTAAAGAAAAATATGATTGATGATAATATCAAACAGGAATATGAAACAGGAATATTTGTAAAATTTCAAATCTAGTCAAATACCTCTGATTGAAAAAAGAAAGTTCTGGACGTAGGAAGAGAATTCAATGGAGTATACAGCTTAAGATGCGAGCCTTCAAGCAGATGGGCATTTCCTTTCGTACTAATCTTCCTTTTTATTAACAAGAGAATTTACCTATCAGAGATCATTCCGATCTCTCTAAATATCGATCCATCTAAAAGTTTTCCATTCTCCAACGTGGTTCTTCTACTGACGAACAACTTATAATTTTAAAGTCTTTAAACATAAAAACACTTAAACCCACACTTAATATTCATAATTCTTCTTTGACACTTCAAATTGCTTGATCTGTTTTCTTTCTTTTCTTTCCTCTTTTCATTCCTTCAATTTTAATTATTTTCCTATTCATTATCATTTCAAGATTTTGTTAAAACTATTATTAATCTTTCAATTTACTTGTACCACTTTTTAAAATTTTACGCTATACATCATTTTGAATTTTTT
>JABUQX010058171.1:0-10000 GCA_015478945.1 Trachelipus rathkii | reverse complement strand
TATCCTCAAGGTTTCATTTTGGGCAGTTCTCCTGTTTTCTTTGGAAGGTCGCTAAACTCTTTAACCAATACAGTAATAAGATATAAATTGATATTTTTTCATTTTCATTTCAGCCCAGAAACATATCCTGAGCCTCCTCTGTGCCTCCAGAATAGCCTATAGAATGGTTGTTCACAGGTGGTTTCTGCTTCATCAATTTTCCTTTATCCCAAGATGTATATATATATATATATATATATATATATATATAGAGAGTATATTATGAAAGAGCAGTTATATATATATATATATATATAGTAGTATATATATATATATATATGTATATATATATATGCCAAATTCAGTCCAATTTCTCAAAATAACAGTACTAAATATGGCTTTTGTGTGTTTCAATGCAACCATCTAAACCATAAAATTAGAATCTTCATCAACGTAATGATCAGAATGCCTCAGATCATACCCTCCTGCCTGCTTTCAGTGCTTTAGCATGATATCTCAAACCACCGACCATGACGTCATTGACTTCGGCAAAATGAAACAACTGGTGAAATCCTTGGACAATAAAATAGTAAACTCTTCTTTTTGCAAAGTAGGAGATGCAGTGCAAGAGTAGTTGTTGAGCTTATCAACAAAATGCCAAAAACAACAATGTAGTATACAGCAGTATTTAAAAGAATTATTCATCTCCGAACAATCTTCTGGGCATGTTAGTAAGGTCTTTATATTTCTGTATATTAACATCAACATTTGAGGAATTGGACAAGTTTTACGACAACCTATTCAACATTCTGAATGGCTAGTGCTCCATTTCAAGATAATCATGGGAATTTTAATGCAATGCCAAAGTAGGAGAAGAAAACATAAGGATAGTTTGAGCATTTTCTAAGAAACAAACGAGGAAAATTCATCCACTTGCCTTACAAAGGCTTCAAAGCCCCAACAGCAATTTGTAAACACAAAAATTGGAATTGAGATCCCCAAATCACGGAAAAACGCACAACGAACTATGCTACATTCCTTTGATCCATAGAATAGATGTATGTTAGTCATACTCACAGAATCAAAGTCTGAAAAGTACATAATATAGTGTGCTGCAAAACTCCAAATCAAAGCTTGCAAGAGCAGCAGCGCTCGACACATAAACACAGCCAATCAGAAGCTCAAAACCTCGTACATATCTCTTCCAAATCGACTTAAAAATGGAGTAAGTACTTATAATCCACAAAAAACATAAACGCGATAAACAATCTGAGAACCTGTACAAAAACATCCTCGAACTACTGATTGAAAAGGCAAAAGAGCTGAAGCGCAGAGGGAAACCACAATTTCAGGGCAAACTAGGGGACATACTGAAAGAGTTCAGAAAATTATAGGACACCCAAAACAGCCAAGAAGCAAGTCGAAATTGCAAGAGCTGAGCAAAGCTCTTAGCAAGAAAAAAGAAACTACCTTTATAGAAATATGACAGAGATTTCTGTTAAGTCGTGGAGAGGGGAATGTTTCAAAATAGCAAAAAGGAATCATTCAATGGGTAGTTCCAAAATTACGAGTATTATCTAATCCTGCGGTGAACCTACCTCTAAAAACAGAATTATGAGGGAGCAAAGGAGTTCTATCAAGAACTATACTTTTCAAACCAATATCAATCAGAAAATAGGAAGATCTTGAGAGCAATAATGGAAAGACTAAGAAAGATAGTAAGGAATAAAAGAGTCAGGAAGGTAAGTCGGAGGGACACCTCTTGTGAGGAGGATAGATGTAAGAATCAGATGATGGAGACATTTGTGGAAAGGATGCAGGAGGACAGGCTGGAGAAGAAACGATGGGAGTGGACGCCGGATGGAAGAAAACCCAGAGGAAGACCAAGGAAGAGATGGATGGAGTCGTTGCAAGATTCGTTGATGAGATGTGCGCTGAGGAAATACATGAGAGAAGACTGTGGGAAGACAGAGCAGAGTGGAGACGTATGCTGAGTTCACACTGACAAGTCGTGGTTTTCTACAAGAACAGGACCTTCCTGGGGGAGGACAGTAAGAGACAGAAAATATATAAGATTATATATATATATATATATATATATATATATATATATATATATATATATATATATATATATTATATATATATAGTATATATATATGCATATATATATATGAGCAGTATAGTATATATATATATATATATATATATATAAATATATATATATAAGAGTATATATATATTATATAGTTAGATATATATATATTATTAAGCATATATATATATATATATATATATATATATATATATATATATATATATATATATATATATACAACGTAATTTTCTTATTCCTAAGCTTAGTTTCCTTGAATGTAGACGATGTGTGTGTTTTCTAATCTTCAGGTAATTCCATTACATAATTCCATGTATTTTGCAGAAGAAGCTTCATTTATAATTCAATCCGTAATACCTCCACCAACCAACCAAATGACCCAAGAGCCGCCAATCCAATTCAAAGGCAATGACCTGACCAACTGTTTAATATTTCTAGATGAAAATCTGTGAAATTATGGTGCCAATAAATTTATTTATTAACTTCTTAAAGTCAGCGTATTGATATTTCTCCTCCAATAAATACATACATATAGCAGGTATATATATATATATATGGTATATATATATATATATATATATATATATATATAGTATATATATATATATATTTATATATATATATATATATATAGAGCAGCAGTATATATATATATATATACATATATATGAGGTATATATAGAGTGATATAGGCGCAGTTAGTGGAAGGTTAAGCATATTAAGGTATTGTTGTTGGTTAAGCAGCAGCAAAGAAAGAGTTGAGTTGTTATATATATATATATATATATATATATATATATATATGTATATATATATATTATATATGTATATAATATACATATATATATATAAAGAAGATATATATATATATATATATATATATATAAATATATATATATATATATATATATATATATATATATATATATATATATATACTTTATATATATATACAGACAAACAAGGTTACCCAATATTAAAATGGTAATTACAGCTAATAATAAATTTTACGTTTATGTCAATGTTTTATTGTACTTTTTAAGATTAATAATTGAATTATCTTTAATTGTCTCTAAAGAGTAAGTTGCCATAGTGCTAATAATGATCATAGCGACATGAAATATTAGATAAAGTGCCAATGTATGTCATGATGGCAAGCTGGTAGTGTTTTGGGTACTTGGTGCTTAGTCTTTGAATCTGTCTGACGATTTTGTCTCCCGTAAATCTGATATAAAACATTAGAGCGAGTCCGACTTTATATGTCGCATGATAGCGGGTACTGGTTCTCTCTTTTTAAAATCAATATCTTAGGATAAAAGGCATTGCTATCATTAAACTAATTCTTCATTTACAATTACGGTATGCCCTTGAGAAAGGTGTTAGCATTTGTAATATAAATTTCTATTTGTCATTATTGACTACAAAACCATTTATTTATATAAATTGCCATTTTTCAATAAACTTTTTTTTATTAAAGAGACTGCTTCCATTCCAAGGCCTTAACATTTTATTTTTGTATACTTTGATCTTGATAGCCTTCTGATATATAAAAAAAATAAAACTGTGAATTCGATTAATAATTTAAACTAAAAGTGAATAATGAAGAACCATGTTATAAACTGATGTGAAGAATTTTATGAAAATGTTTAAAAATGGTTTTGTGTGTAAAGCAAAAATACTTTCATCATTTAAATTTCCTTATATTCTTAAAATTTCCCTTAAAGGCAGGCTACAAGGTCCAAAAAGCACACCCCACCACACACCAGAATCACTTCCGCATACGCCCCTCCCAAAAAAAATCCCCTCCTTGCAAGACCAGCATGACCTGAAGGAAAAGTGAGTATTCTTAAAGTGAGAAGAAAAGAGGAAAATGTTCCCCTCATTTCCTCACTCTTCAAGTATGGAAACTGGCGAGAAAAAGGCACGCCCATTCCTCAAATACACTCCCCAAAAGAGAGAATAACGTACCCTAGTTGTCTTTTACCCCACAAGTTTGCTCGGTTTGATGAAGGGGATGTTATTTTGATTTAAGTCAGTAACAAACATAAAGAAGAAATTTAAAGAGAGGAAAATTTAAAAACAATAATAAAATTTTGTTAAATGTGAAGCTGCGTTTCTCAAAGGCAATTCGTACCGATGTCATATGAAGAAGGTCTTGGCAAGTTCTTCCACCAACTCCAAAACACTGTGGCAGAGGTCATGAAGACCCTCTCTCTAATAATATTAATCTTTTCACGAATGGTAGGTGAATATCTCAGAAAATAACATCCCACACCCTAAAATAAAAGAATTCTACATAATGACTAAAGATGGTACACAGGCGTAAATTAAATTAATCACATATGACCATAACACATCAAACCTGAATCCGAGATCAAATAACACTGTAACACATTCACACTAAATAATATACCAATGCATCAAAAATCCATAGACTAAACTACATAAAACACTCATCGATAAAATAATCAATAATAAATACATAACATAATTCACAATAAACATAATATTAATCTAAATATGACAATAATAATTAAAGAAAACTAAATAACTCTACAGGAATATTAAATCTAAACATGACAGTAACATGAGTAAAATAAAGCAACATACCACTAGAAACATGATCAACCAACTAACTTACACTTTCAATATATCATATATATAACTCCAACACCAACTTAAATTGATAAATATTACCAATAATATCCAATCACAACAACTTAAACAAAACGCCAAATAAAATAGCACCAACCACAATCAATAATCTATAAATATAAAATAATAAGAACTAATATAAAACCAACCCCATAACATAAAGTCCAAATAAATAACACTACAATCAACAATATCACGAATACATACACTACATGAATACACAATCAATAATAACTACCAATAATAATCAACACTCAATCTTATTCCGATAATATATAATCACAATAATATAAAAATAGAGCCAATAATAATAATTTGCTGTTCACTATTGAGAGATAAAGAATCTTACGACGCACAAATCCACCCCTCATCCACGCGACCAAAAACCTTCTACACTCGTAAACCCTGCAATTCATAACAGACACCCCAGCCCCACACCACAACAACGATACAAACCAAACTCGTAACGTATTTCTTGATCGCACGGCATAATAGCGTATTTCTAAAGGCAGAGCCGTCATACTGATGCCTCTCTTTCTTCACTTACTCATAGCTTTTCTTCTCCACACTCACCACTTCTCCCCCCATTCCGGAACACTTTTCCAACAATGAAATGTATCTTCGCCCTGTGAGCGCATAATAGAAACATAATCGAAAGTCCTTCGATTGAAATCTCTTGCACCAAAACTTTTTCTAAACCTCCTCCTATTCAGCCCCAATCGTAACTTCTATTAGCGGTATGTCAATTTTAACATTTTTGTCAATACTCAACTTTAGGACTAAGTGTTAGATAACGTTGGAAACTTAATGTAAACCTTTATGACAGGTGTGAGCAGATGGAAAAATGTGTACCGACTAAATGACGACAATGAATTTTTTGAAAAACATAAAGAAGGACAATAGTAATGCTACTCTTTATGAAATTTTTCACTATTATCACTGACTTTACATAAAAAAACCTTACACATAAACTTGATTTGAAAACAAATTGAAATGAATTGAAAACGATAAAAGATAACCATTTGTTGGTCGATATCTTCATATGTTTCTCTATATGAGCCCTTAGAAGCAATGGAAGGCCTCATCTGACGGCTTAGGACTTTGGCCGGAATGTATTAGTGCCTCGATTTAAGTCCATAAGCCGTGTGAGAAACTACGAATACCAGTGTAGCGGCTCCCTACACACTCTGTGAATGTGAAGGCAGATCAGGAATGTCCAGCTTGTTTCCAATCAGCAGTGCGTCCTGAAATTCCTTATCAGGGACAAGTTCAGTCAAAACCTGGTTTATAGCTTCCTTTGCGAGTATTTTTCTACCCAAGCTATGAAGCAATGGATCTCTCTGCCAAACACACTTGTTGACTGGTCCTACACACTTTTGTACCAGTTAACCTATTCTTCAGCCTCTTCTTTGCTGGTCTCTTCTGTTCCTAAATATCAATAAAATGTATTACTTTTTCTCGGATTTTTGAGATGCTACAAAACACTGGGAACAACTGGCCTTTATTCACTGTAGTTACGAAAATTATATTAATAAGTAATATTCTTTAACAACCACCATAATCATTCATACTATTGAGAAATGCTTACCTGATGGTCAGAATTTTCTTGAGGGAAACTTGTCTCACTTCCAAGTTATCAGCTTCAGGATGGAGTGAAACATGTTTTCGGGCAGCAAGGCAAAAACATTGTGGTTCAGATTCTTGAAAGCCACATGTTGAATTTCTGTGAACTGCCGCTTTATCCTCTTTGTCGTATTGAAAATGTAGAGCAGCTGATTGTGAAACTTAATGTCTCTTTTGATCTCAAACCAAGTTACCGCATAGACTTCCACAATGAGTTTGATGGTCTTGTTAAGGTTATCATGTAGTTCTGGAGGGTAACGCCTCTGGTTCACAAACACATTAATCTATTTGCCAAAGTCAACCATCTGACATGGATTAATGGTCCAATTTTCCATGCAACAAATCTTAGATTGACTTTACCACTGGAAATTCCAAGCACATACTCTAAAAGAAGTCTCTGGTTGCTGCTAAGGTTATTCAGTGTCACCTCATTAAATTGCATATTATCAAGGGAACCACTGAGTTTCGTAAATTCCACTTGCGGTAAAATCTTAGTGGTCAATTCCACAGAGCTTTCCATGTAGACCGGTGAAGGCAGTTGGACTTTTGGTACTGCCATCAAGATGCTTGAAAACAGCTCAGAAAGGAAGCTCATTCTGATGAGGGCGCAACCGATGGTGTGCAATTTACGATTGATTTTATTTTCAAGACCTGTCACAAGGCCTCGCTCACATCCAGTATTTGTATTTGTATTGTCAAGGAGAACAGCTTTTAGTGTCCGGAAGCTGTTAAACTCTTCCAAGACACCACCAACTTTTTCAGCAAGACGAGATCCAGTTACACCTATATTTGGAATGACTCTGTGAGTTAGATTTGTTCCACTTATTGTTCTTGGCTCCCTTGTAAAAGTCAAATGGTGCTCTAGTCCCTTTCCATTTCTTACTATAATTTTTCCTTTGTCATTCTTTACTTTTGTGTACATATTAACCCTAGCCTTTTCTCGGTCCATATTGGATTTGTCAAGTATAAAATGTTTCACATCAACACCAGGCTAAAGCAGGTTCATTGCTTTTAGATCCAGGAGAAACTCGTTACTTAGAATTGCATAAAGATTGGAAGAAACATCACCTCTGATAAGTTCCAGGGTATACCTCGGGGTTTTCAAATTGCTGTAGACTTCAATTGGATATTTTACTAGCTGAAACTCTGCATCCTCAGGAGGTGACTGAAATAAGAATAATATATATTATTATTGCATATGACATAGCTGATAATTTTGAAAAACAAATGGGATTGCAGATTGCAGATAATAATGTAGTATAACATCAATTACATGTTGTCATTACCAGTTCTGATTCTCCCGAGGTGGATTCAATAAGAACATGCTCTGAAGATGTGGAGGCAAACGAGAAGAAATCCATTTCTTTCTGCTGTTGAATTTGGATATGTGATCTTTCTCCTTCAGCTGCAGCCTTCCGATCTCTCTTCACAGCAGCTTTATCCACGGACCCAAGCTAAAAAGAGCCTTTAGGTCCAATTTTTTGTCCTCTGATCTCAAGTATTCCCTATCCTCTAATGGGACCTAAAGGATACCGGGGAAGGGAAGTATTAATTACAAGTATTGAGTTTGTGTCTATTTAAAACAAGTTAGGACATTATAAAAAAAGAACTAATAATAATCTTACCTTCTTACTAGCTGGACAAGTGCATATTATGTGCATAGCTAGACAATTTTCTTTCTTGCACTTCACACCATTGTTATCACAAGGAAGAACTAGTAGCTTACAAGTGCAAGCAGAATGTCAAACAGTTTATTCATTTTTTTCTCTAGATTCTGATATTCAGCCGATGAAAGAGATTTTCGGTTTGCCACGTTTGTTTTCTTGAAACTCACATTATTAACTAATTTAACTACATAATACTCGTTATAAACATTATAAACAGGTAGCCTTGGGTTTACTATCTCCCAGATGTTAATCACTTTTCCAGCTATAATTTTGGTAATATCATAGTCTTTCAAGTATGGGTGGACGTTAAGAAGAAAATAACTATACTGAATAATTTGACGATAGGTTGGCGGGTCTGTTTCATCTAAAGGAGATAGTTGGCCACCAAATTTTTGCACATTCACTTCGAGTTAACAATTTAATTTTTTTCTACCGATTTTTATACCATTTCTAAAAAAAAGGAAACACATGTAGATAAATATCAAAAACAAAAGCGAATTAACTTGTATTAATATAATTTTATAGGTTTTTGATTGTAAATATTGCTCACTGTTTATAAATGAAAGTTATGTTTGGTTATATTGCGCAAATGTCACTCGTGCGCTTGCAAGCATAAAAATGCTTCATTTCATACCATGGAAAAAGTAATTTCCTCAGAAATTACCAAGGTTCCATGCAAAATGTTATTGACTAATGTTTATACGAACCTATCTAGACTAGTCCAAACTCTAAATTCCAAAATCGACCTACCTTAGTATCTATCCTTCTCTCTGATTTTTTTCCGTTGGAGACAGCCACCGTCCATCCTTTAAATTTCTAAATAGTGGTGTTCCTCAGGATTGTTTTCTATCTGCAACTCTGTTCCTACATTTCGTTAATGACATTCTCTATTACTTCTTCACCTCTCCACTCCCATGCCGACCACCTCACCCTTCATTGCTCCTTTCAGTTTGAAAGACGTCACTCTCAGCAGCAATTAGCTTGTGCTAGAAGGGCAGCCTTGGAGCAATTAATCTCTGGTCTTTCTTGAAATTTATAATTGGGACATGCAAGGAGAGCAAGGTTGCTTTCAAAGTTTCAAAAGCTCAATTCCTTCATCATTGTACTAGATATAATCTTCCACAAACTATAACATCTTCTTCAAAAACACTCAATTCTTCAGAATAGTTACTTATTCTTTATAGGGGTGTCGTTTACCCCTGAACGGAATATACCTCACAAATCTGGGGTGATTTCACTTACAAAGCTTCTCCTACAAAGATGGAGTCTAGGGCTTTTCGTTTTATTAATTCACCTGCTCTCGCTAACTCGCTCTAGTAGCCAGTTTCCCCGTCGAATTGCTGCAAAACTCTCTTTATTCTATCACTATTATAATCAACACTGCTCTTCTGATTTCTGACCTCCACCACTGAGAATGACTCGAGCGACACACCTTACTACACTGTCTCATCCTTTCTCTAAGCAACTCATTGAAACCAAAATTAACGATAAAGACCAATAATATATGTACTCTACTGGTAAGATAAGAAATACACTCTATTTATCAATTTTCCACTTACCTTCGGCTTGCACATTTTCAAGCGCCGTGTATCGGAGAATGTCGTCCTTTAACTTGACTCTAACTTGGGAACTTCGTCCAACTCTGGTATTGAGCTATCCATAGTGAGATATAGAAGTGATATATATATATATATATATAGCATACATATATATATATATATATATATATATATATATATATATATATATATATATAATATATTTAAATACGTCTATATTTATATATAATATATATATATATATATATATATATATATATATATATATATATATATATATATATATATATATATATATATATATATATATATAGTATGAAGTGGCGCACGAAAACGCGAAAGCGTTAATGATAAATGCGAAATCGGTTAAACACCTAAACAGATCCGAACGAAGTACAATG
>JABUQX010058170.1:37500-50883 GCA_015478945.1 Trachelipus rathkii | reverse complement strand
ATAAAAACTACTAAAGCGACTCAAATGAAATTAACAAGTTTAAATTCAGAATAAAAAATATTATTAATTGTGAATAATTTAAAAAAAAAATAAAAAAAAGTGATAATTAAATATATAATAAAAGGTAAGAATACCCATAGAAACTCTATAGGAGACGTAATAGGGAAAAGAAATGAAGCTGAGAAGCGTGGGCGATAAAGAAAACCAAGATATATGTTAAACCTGCAATACCTATACATATCACTCTCGCTGAGCTATTCCCAACGACTAGATAGACTAAACCCCCCCAGTACCTACTCACTAATATACTCACCCGCTTTACTATATATATATCGCTATAGCTCTAGCCCCTCTCCATACACTTAATCAAGTAGTAATATCTCACCCCCCCTGTACTCACCCCTTACTCAAGCCTAACCCCGCATACCGTTAGTATATATATATATAGTATATATATATATATATCATAAAACCCCACAAGAAACGAGAATATAGAAGACAAAAAGAAGAAAAAGATAAACAATGAAAAAGAAAAAATATATAAAATATATTATTCAATAATTTAGTTATTCAAATTAATATTTCTACTTCAATAGTAAATAACCTATAACCCTTTATTCTTAAGCTATCTTAAACACCAACACACAAACAAACACCAACACACACACTTACCAACACCCACACCACCCACTCAAAAACACCACAACCACACACAACAACACCAAAACACACACACACACACAACATATCATGAATACAAGGAAGGAACGCTTTGGGATGACTTGGAAGGTAGTATCAATCAGGAAAGAACGTAATTTTTCATGAAAAGGAATGAAGACAACATACTCAAATATGGAGACAAAACTAAAGCAAGAGCAAAGTGCCCACATGTGTTACAGAGCGAAACCGCATGACAAACGCACACGCGCACGCAACCCGAACGCAATTCCACAACGGCAACCCACGTCCGCTACCAGCGAACAACGGCACCAAACGAACACAAAGAAAACAACACACACAAACACACAACAACACACAACACAACACAACACCACATACACAAAGAAATCAAAAAAGGATGGAGTAATAGAGATAAATAAATGAAATATATATATAATATAAATATATATATTAAATATAGATAACAAAATAATATATAATATATATAATAATAATATAAATAATATATTATACTAATATATATAAATAAATAATTAATATATATTAAAATAAATATAATATACTAAAAATATAATAAAGGTAAATATATATAAAAGAAATATATATAATAATAATAAATAATATATTATATTATAGAACAATTTCCTTTAAAAGGATTATATTCAGTTATTATTATTATAGATTCTTTCATGATAATACCGTAATCGAATTAATTTTTATGAAGAATTTAATAAAATTCAAAGAAGATTAGGAGCGTCGTTTGAGACAAAATAGAAAAATTTTTTTATTTATTTATTACTAAAACTTAAATGAGAATAGGTAGCCAAGATTTAATCGCTACCTAAGTAGATTATGGGAAAGAGTCAGAGGGTCTACTCAGTACAAACATGCAGCAGGGAGGACGACGATAGGAAGGGGACTTTTAAAAAAAAAAATAAATTAAAAAAATACATACTTAAAAATAAATTTAACCTTATTGAATTGAAAATTAAAACATAAGAGTTCGAAGAGAATTGTTCTGAACTGTGTTAATATTATGGTTCCTAGTGGAGTCATGAAAGTATAACACGATAATTAAGCATTTAATTAAGATATTTAGTAAAAAAAAAAAAGAGAAAAAAAAAAAAACCAAAAAAAAAAATAAAAAAACCTAAGGGCTACACCCAAATGGTGTCTTAGCGAACCTTTGCTACAAGAACGCTATTCTTGTTCCACATTCTTTAACTGCCTCATCTGATCAAAGATATATTTATCTACACCAAACTCCGTTATAGAAAGGAAAAGAATGACCCCCACAATAAGTAAAAATCCCCTCATATTAGGCCCTAACTAACTCGGTCATATGACAACAACCGCTACACATAATATTAATTAAATAAATACAGTAATAGAGGGATAAAATAATTAAAAGGAAAAAAGAATGGGGAGTCAGTAAGACAGCAATAACTACAACATACAGTATCACTCTATATCATCACCAAATAAAAGGTTTAAAAACACCCCAGACATATTAGAGGCACTATTCATTATACTAGACTTCCGCCCATCCAAATATAGTCTCATAGTATATACTATACTAGAGCTGACTAATATATAATTCAAACAAACTCATAAAATAAATTATATTTCAATAATTACTGTCAAACAACATAAAAGATGTCAGGACCACACACACGATATCAGACTTTATTTACGTCTCTAATAAGCATCGCGTCACGCCTGATACCTGTAATCCAACAATCTTTTGTCTCGATGCCAAGTACAAGATTAATACGATAAAATTGGAATAGAAATATAATAAATGTTTAGAAAACTTCAGGTCCTATAAAGAAAATAATTATGTTGGCTTATTAGAATAATTTAATTTGAAGCATATGCAAGATATAATATAATATAATAAATAATGATAAATAGAATAAAGAGAATAAAAATACATTAATACATGATACTCATAAAAATAATTTACCTCCAAGTACGTATGACCACTACGTGGAAACGGCAAAAAGAATAAATGTCAAGTATAAAGACAATAAATACAACATACACAAAGTACACATTATATCAGTAGCTAAACTAACGACGTAGAACAAAGCCTCACGAAGTACAGTTAAAAATATATATAAATTAGAAATAAAAATACAGGAAGATTAAATACTACTATATAATAATACAGTCTACCAGCTCAAGCAGGACAATACTGGTAAAGAAATATATATAAAATAAATCTGAAAAGGTGATTCAAAATTATGGGAAAAATTTTTAGGTCAACTGCATAACCAGCAATAAGTATATAAAAGGTAAGCAAAAGTTAGGCCACATAATAAGAGCGAGCTATCGCACACGTAAGTGAAACTTAGTTTTCTGTCTGGCTGTCTGTATGGTTTTTTAGCTAAAGGATCTCTGATATCTACGGAAACGACCAAATACGTTTATCAAAAACGCTATGATTTGGGAAAGATGAGTACTGTTGGTGTGTAACGTAGGAAATGTGACAAAGAATAATACCAGAATATTCTGAGTATCATTTCACATAATGTAGGAGCTGCTAACACAGGTACTCTCTGAAGCGACGACGAATTCATGAAAGCAGGAACCATGATAGACTCTAGACGACTACTCAACTCTCAGGATAAGCGAAAATGACACCTCATAATGATTTAGTAACAGCAGAAATCCCCACAAATTGCGGCAGATACAATGTTAAACTACCACTCTAATGAGGCTGATAATAAGTACAAGACGGCAAGAATACTCACAATGGTCTCTTTGAGATAACACATGGTGGAAACGAGGCTACTGAAACACCAATTTAAAATCTTCATCACAGCAGACTCTTACACACAAACTAGACATTCAGTTACTCCTTACCCACTCCTATCCAAACATGTTACGGCAGATACTATTATGAGACTGAAAGGACCAACATAGACAAACCAACGCATATCTGGCTCAATATACAATAAATGCCCTGACTCTGTGATTTTATGGATCACGCAGTAAACTGCATACAAAATGTACACTCAGTTGAACTGGTTGTAGCTCGTCTCTTAGTGTTTGTCTATTCGATGGTTGTTAGAATATGGGATCGCCACCGAACTACCAATTCACCATCCGATGAATGATATTCATCCTCATTACTGCAAGAAACTAGACCAGCTTGACGTTAGACGAATCATAATGTATGGATATGGCGCCGCATGCAATAAGTTCATCTCGCGTAATGCAGAATTACGCTTCACTGTACCAAGAGAAATAATCCCACACCGAATTTGTCAACGCGCAGTTTTTTGCCACTATTCACCAACGCCTGCTCTGAAGAAACAAGGTATTTTTGCAGTCCAAAGAGCATACTAATGCAGGCAGACCCCTATCTACTAGACATAGCGTCATGAATCCTCACACTATGAATGTAGTTACCTTAATAGGACCCAAAATGGCTTCTAGCTCAACACTCTCTCTGACCCACACACTCCATAGCCGTGGAAACAGCCAATCCGACAACGGGCAGAGAACCCAAATATAGCTGGCACACTAACTACAGCTTCTCCCCTCTCCAAAGAACCTCTCTAGACTAATAATCATAGACACGCCGCATTTACGTAGCCGCGTAAGCAACAAGATAAGACACCGTTGACACCAGCATAGTACAGCACGGGGCCACTCAACTGCTACAGGATAGCCCACTCAAATCGTATATGCACCACTAACGGGAACTCAATGACTGGCCCTAACGTAGTTGTTATTTGTCACTGGTTTCAACTTCCAGAGATCAATACTACGTACTGAACCCAAAGAACACTTAACATCTCACGAACGGCTCCCCTTTCCAAATTACTCTCAACCGGACGAGAGACCTTCCCTTTGATACCACCAAGAACAGGCATATACTGTCGTTTAAAGTGTATCAAACCGAAGAAACACTTCAGTAAAATAGTAGCTGACAGACGAAATGCGGTTCCTTCATGCCATTAACCAATATTCGATCACTCGCAGTAAATTACAGTAAACATAATAAAATTGAGCTGGAAAGATTTACAATGATTTCAGAAGATTTACGATAATTCACGTAGATTTATGAAGTTTACGGAATACTCACGAAAACTCACTAAGACTAGAGACTCACGGAGTCACCTATGTTTGAATAGAACACATATGTTAACGCTCTTCAGTTACCGCGACACAAAACATGTAGGTTATGTATTGATGGGCTTCACATGCTACACTATTAGTGCTAGCTAAGTTCGTGAAAAACGCTGATATAGAAGACCATATTCTTAAATACAAATTAAATGGATAGAATCGTAGGATGGCCTAGTTCCTAAGTAGAGGCCAGCAAAACGTCACCAAGACTACGTAAAAATCCTACATTGAGGATTATTAACTAACTATATATGGAGGACATTTAAAGGACCTATTAAGTATTAATACATCTATATCCAATCGAGACAATGGCTTTAAAAGACGACGAGCGAAGATTAAAAAGACTCATGAATATCCAGAAATGCAAGGAAAAAAAATAATCAAACACCCCCCACCCACCCCCACCCCCACCCCCCGCAACCAACAAACTCCTGGAAAATAACTTGAAACGGGTACGGACAAAATTCGATGAGAAGACCGCTGTAATCTGAGCAACGACGTGCAACTATGGGAACAGCGTGGAGGGTAACATTTTCCAAAATGCCATCTTCTTAAAGTCTTGATTAGTGATAATTTCATTTTGTAGGTGACTTTAGAAGACAGATAATGTTTATGATTATGTACAAAAAAATTAAACCTTAATTCATTATTCATAATAAATAATATATTTATATTAAACACATTACCTATTATCTCGAATGGATGACATTTATTCGTCTCAAAGTTACATTTAACGATCAACGCCAATTACTTCTAAATATTTCTAAGAGTCGGTCGCATATACTTAAAGAACTATGAATTACGTAGAAATACAAGAAAGATAGATGTGTTTAGTTAAAAAAAAACCAATAACACCATAGCAAGACAGAACTGGAAAAAACTAAAGACACATATAACCTCATACCTTATGAGATAAACGTTTGTTACCATATCATAATAATTATTGCCAATCTATTCACTAATCCAGGTTACCAAATACACCAATTATACTCTCAACCATAGCTTTTTGATAATCACACCCTAATATAAGACTCATAACTATATGAATGTGGTGCAGTAGAAAAAATGGCAGCACGTCAACCATCCATTCAGTGCAGCGGTGCAACCACACAGCGCGGTCATGCGGACCTCATTGCGGAAATCCTATAGAAATAATGTGCGAATTCTCGCTCCTGCCGACTGGAAATCCTGAAATCCATCAACATAATACAGTTAAATATCTACTGTTTTTAAGACCAAAAATTCCCTCTTATCAGGGCCTCCACTCACTATCGGAAAAGAGCAAAATAAAACAAAAAGATACGGAGGGTTAAAAAAAATTTTACTTTCACGGCTTTTTTGAAATATAATAATATAAAATAGAAAACGATTAAAGAGATACACTTATTAATTCTTTTCTGTTCCTTATCCAGCTGCCGATTTTAAAAATGCAGAAAGGAACATTTTAATATCCTATTTAAGCTTATCAAATTAAGTTTCGTGTACTATTAGAAAATAATATAATAATTATATTAACTATGACTTTATGATAAAAAAAAAGATATAAAGATTATAGCGAATATTTGAATTTAAACTCCTTACATTTAAACTAATATAATTAATTAAATTAATCTGTTAATTTTTCTTCTTTGCAAACACTGATTCTAATTACATGTCAATTATGTACGGAAAGCTTAATATTTAAAATTAAAAATTCAAGATTCAACAAAAAAGGGATCCTCTGAGATTTCAGTATCTAACTGCACTATTCAGTTCACAAGAAGGAATAACTTGACATTTGTTTACCTTGTTTATCCCTCTCCTTTTCTTTTTTTTTTTTAGTTTCAAACACTCGGATATAGTGATTATATAACTTTTTTAAAAAGGAAGGACTCTGAAAAAAACTCATGAATAGTAAAATAAAGAAAAATATATATAACATTATATAAAATCATTTATATTATAGTATCTTAATTGAAGAGAATCAGAAAGCCTTTAACGCATGATTTCCAATGACAACTTCTCAAGTTCAAAAAGCCAATATTTACCAACTATAATATAATATAAAAATATATATATAATATATTAATAAAATTATAAATAAATAATAACTATATATATAATAATAATTATATATACTATTATTATAAAAATTATAAATAATTATATCATAAAAATAAATATACAATACTATATAAACTATAGGAATAATATATATATAATAGAATATAGTTGAATAATATAAGTAGTATGTAAAAAACGAGCGTATCACCCCACCCCTGTCCCCATTTTCCGCTCGAAGGGGAACTATACCTGACCGACCCTCCATTCCCTCGAGAGTAAAATACTACATGGTACAAGACTCTTTTTCCAGATATCTTAATCGCTTGCTATTCATTATACATATAGTTACCCGAAAATGATTAATATTTCGACGGCCTTCTAATATCGATTTTATCTATTCAACAATATAAAAGAAAAAATAACATTTTTTTAGGAGATAACGCTTTTTAAAAAATTCATCTTTCTCCAAGTTCAAAGATCTAAACTAGCGGTTGAGAGGGTCCTGAATAGATAGGGTAAAAAAAATAAGGAATGACAAACCTGCAGGTATGCGACCCACCGAATGCCAACAATATAGAAAAATCATAACATAAAGCATGAATGTATGATAATCATCTAAACATTAATAATAATAATAACATGTTTTAAAATTGCATCGCGCCGAGTGATTATCTTTATCTAAAAAAAAATATTCAAGACCTATGAGATAGTTTACACGACTCCTCTATAGTTATATTTCTTAATAAACAATGAGTATCAACTAGATAGAGCAGACTATTGGAGGTTATAATTACAGATAAACTTTTTTTACAAAAGTAAAATCTTAAATATTACTGTACATTTAATTATTATTTTCCAATCTGATTTTCTCAACTCCTCGATGATACTTAAATCTGCTGAACTTCTTTCAGAAGGTATTCGCTCAGTATGTACATGAATTTAAGTGATCAATGTTTTATCTTTCCACAACACGGGTTTTCTATTCTGACATATCTTCATGACACCCGTGTTGTGAGTCAAAATTTATTATTATATTTAGATTTATATTTACAGTATTCTTGTTGATGGATGCAAGAAATCTACAGGTTATAAGAGCTCTTTAATAGAAAAACTATTAAATATGGTCATTCTATTAAAAATTTATGAGAACAATTACTTTATACAATAATAAACATACTCTGAGATGTCATTTGATTCTCAGTTATAAGATTCAAAAAGCAGTAAGCATCATCCCCCGCAAATAACTCGGATCGGAACCGTAGTCATTAAGCAAGATACTCATGCTACGACATTTACCTTCTATTTCTAATCATCGCAATAGATTCATAGACAGAGTCTGAGAGTATACTTACCAAAATACGTCGATAATAAAGGTCCCAATACTTGACAGATAAGTGTGTTTTACTCTTCTCGTGCAAGTAGTTAATCAATCGAAGTTAAATATTAAACACTATAATACATCATCTCATAATCATATAAATGCTCGAACTATTAAATTATTCCAACAACATATTGTTAGGTATACTTCTGATATACACTATTACAAAAACTTTTTTAATAACATATATCAAAAATGCGATAACTGATAATCTTTTTGTATTGAGTTACACAAATAATGCTCCTACGATTTTTAGTTCTTCTATGTTTATTTTGCTTGTACGTATTTGGGTTGTTTATAACTCTTCCACTCCGTCCATATAATAAATTGGTGTGAATATTTTAATATAGATTGTAAAAGTGTTACTAACACTCAAGTTGTCTTTACAATTCTATTTATCATCAAAGCCTATCTTAATCGCAAATATTTATCACTTCTTAATTTATAAAGTAACTAAATCAATGTATAGTGCTCTTAGCTAATGCTACAATCACACCATCTCCTCTGGACGAAATCATCGTTAGCAACAAACCTCCGAGATTGGACCATCCTTAAATATTTCTTACAACTAAATTTAAGATTGACAAATTACTCAAAGAACATGTAATAATAAAACAAAAATTAACTAAAATGAAATTATAATAGCTATACAATATAAACTATCTGAGAAACAGTATCTCCAGATCTAGCTATTCCGTATCCGGGTGGTTTTGAGCGCGTAGATCTCCTCTTTGGCGGCACAGGTTCTCAAGTTGCAAAAAAATCTCACACGAGTACTCGTTAATTTAGTTATATAATATTCATTTATAATAAAACATACGACAAAAAATATAAATGACTAAAATAAAGAAAGAACTTTTCTATAATCACTAAATAAATTATACTTCTATGGAGACACCGGTGAGGAATGATCTATTACTAAGAGAGACCAGATTACGAATGACTGCTAGATTAAATATGGATAAATAATAAGAGGGCCTGAATGCAGATGCAAGTTCAAATCTGCAACTGATTCTTAGTATTGAAAATAATATGTAAATAACATAAATAGAGTAAAAATTATTTCAATGAATAACTCGAGAGTTATCTGCTGCCAACGGATTGCTTTTTGTAGCCTCTAATTTCTATACACATTTTCTTAATTATGATATTAACTTACACCATACTTATATTTCAAAATAGTGTTGTAACTTTTAATTTCCTACCAGCTAAAAACACTTTGACAAAATGGTTCAATAAGGTTTGTCAAGTCTTAACGGTTCTTCAAGTTATAAATGGCTCCATAACAGAGCAAAGGACTTTAGTAAGTTTATAAAAGCAGATTTCAATATATATATATATATATATATATATATATATACATATATATATATATATATATATATATATATATATATATATATATATATATATATATATATATATATAGATATATATATATATATATATATATATATATATATATATATATATGAGCACAAACGAATAATGGTTTCAAAGAAAGGTAACCTATTGAAAAACTTAGCCAATTATTTAATCTGATGCAAAAGTTGTTTATTCGAATCTACTATATGTTCGAACCTATCTATGACTTTGAAGCCAAAGGTAATGCTTGTTTCTCTCAATAGGTAGCATGACTTGAGGACGATTGTCGTGTTACTTTTGGTACCATTAAAATGTTCCAGGCGGTGACTTTATGTATGTCTCTTTTGTTTTTGTTTTTTTTTTCTTTCTTTTTTTAAACCTTCCAAATACAGGACGTGAGAGTGTGGAAAACCTTGAAAAGTTCGAACTGAAACTCTTCGGAAAAAATAAGGAGTGTAGGATTACAAACTCTTGTTTCTGACCATCAAAGTGAAAAATGCTTAGATAGATGTTAAATAGATTTCATTGACAACGATTGAGAATGAATAGTGGCGGACGATATCTGTCTTCAAATTACCCCTTTGTTAGCTTAATAATAACTAACTATAGGAATAATTTTTTTTTTAATTGAATGTTTCTCTTTCAATTTTAACACATGTTAACATATCCACACATGTCAATATTAGAAATTATTTTTAAATTCTTTAGAAAAAGAAGACAACTGTAATATTTAAACAAAATGCTTATGGAAAAGATTAAGCAATTGTATGATAAGAAGTTTTGATGGTGTCTCAGTCTAAACAAATGGAATAATATGAAGAAGTTCTGAAGGCCCTTTGAAGTACTTAATTTTTGTGAGGCTTTTTCAGTGAGAAAATTATGTGATCCTTTCCAGAAAAAAATCAGTAGAAAAGCACTGAAAGTTACCACGTTTTCTCAATTAAAATTACGAGAAATATCAAAGGTAAGTTACTTCATGGGCACCCTCATAGTAACTGCCATTTTTCTGCTAGCTAGGTTGCTTTTTAATTTGAAAAGAGTAATGTTGAGTAGGCATCCACTCGAAAATGTATAAATGATAAAAATTCAAAAAATAAATAACAATAGAGTCATCAAAGAGATATAAGGGCTAAGCTTTCAGTAAAGAGGTCATGTTTAGAAGAAGGTACGACAGTTTTGGAAACCTGTAAGAAAAAAAGAAAAAAGAAAGAATAAATATGCGAAGTTAACGAGTTCTCGTTTTAAGCAAAATACCAGAAATAGTGGGAAGAAGGTGAAGCAGAGGAATCAGAAAGATTATTGAATTTTCTTTTATGAATGAATTTTTACGTAGAGCGGAGTATAGATTTAGTAATATTCCAGGATGAAAATATAAGTCGTATAAATTTCTAGAGGTTGAAAACAACTGTAATATTGAAAGCAGAGTCCCCGTGACGACTAGCACAAGAACAGTCGGAGTTATGCTATAGTTTATTGATTAGTCGGTGGGTATAACATGGAATATACTACAACATACCAAAGAGAATCGGCTAAGGGACGAGCTCCATCTTTATTCCTTATAGTGATATAAGAAGAGAATAATTAAATACTTATCCAAAGGTAAAAATACTTAAATGAATATTTTAAATTACTCGCTTAAAGTTAACCAACTTCCAGTACAGGCCACCCTAGGAGTTATGTCACTAAGGATGTAGACTATTGGTGTATCTGAAGAATATAGGTTCCGTATCTTCTATTATTAATTAGGTTTATATACAGTAGCCATACCAAACAGTAAAATTAATGTAGATACAGTCATTCGGTATTACAAAGAGGTGGCATATATTTTATAATCAAATTATCGTCAAATCCACATCAGGTTGAATGGTTGGTAGCATCATGGTAATCCTTACTATGGTCCGTAGAGATAGAAGGGAAGTGGCATTAAAAATATTATGAACTTTTATGGTTCGTAAATCAAATTACGTAAATCGAGAATTTTGTCTAAATATTTTTATCTTTAATATTCTCTCTCTCTCTCTCTCTCTCTCTCATATACTTATACTCACAGGATCAGACAAAAGACGCATCTGCTTTCTAATCAAAATAAAAAAAAACTTCACTTTCTGTTACCACAACTCCTCCATCAAAGTTCATAATTTGCGAAGTAAGAAAATGGATGAATGGAAAGCTTCCAACAAAACATCTGGTCTCATTTAATCGTTATTTACCTAAAATAAGTTTGGGGAGAAAAATAATTGTCGTTTTAGATCGAAAGGTAATAAAATATATTTATCTTACAACTTTAGAGACTTTACATATGAGCACTAAATCTTAATTAATATATAGTCCGCTTTAAAATTCTCATATATATATATATATATATATATATATATATATATATATATATATATATATATATATATATATATATATATATATATATATATATATATATATATATATATATATATATATATATATATATATAAATAAATATATATATATATATATATATATATATATATATATATATATATATATATATATATATATATATATATATATATATATATATATATATATATATATATATATATATATATATATATATATATATATATATATATATAAGTATTCAGGCAATGATCGCTAATAGATATAAATTATAATAAAAGCCTTTAAAGAGAAACTTGTAAATAATTTAGAAGAGTCGGTATTTTATCTAAAGTAAGATTTTTTATTAATGTAATAATATAGTTATACTTAACAAAACTGACTATCTACATAAATGTAACGACTTACTTTCTGATAACAATACATATTCCCTCCTCACCAAAAATCCCTTAAAAACTTCTCAAAATAACTTTAACCATAAACTAAAAAACATTCTTTCAGAACATACTCATCTTCACAAAGATTTAAAAGCTACTTTCCCTTGCCTCTCCAAATTTTACGGAATCCCCAAAACACATAAACCAAATACTCCTCTTCGCCCCATCATCTCTAACATAGATTCTGTCCCCTATAAATTATCTAAATGGTTAGCTAAACAACTCTCACCTCTTGTTGGACACATTTCCTCATCACATATTACCAATTCTGAAGATTTTATCATCAAAACCAGAAACATCAACCCACACTCCCACTCCCTCGTAAGTTTTGATGTAACTTCACTCTTCACCTCTGTACCTGTCCCTTTAACCCTTTCACTACTTTCACGTTTTATTGATGAAAACAATTTCATATTACCTTTTCCTTTTGATATTTTAAAACAATTAATCCTACTCACCCTGGAACATAACTTTTTCGAATTTAATAACACGTTTCTGAAACAAAATTCTGGACTTAGTATGGGTTCTCCCCTTTCTCCTGTATTAAGTAATATTTTTATGGAACTCCTTGAAATTTATTACATATTTCCTAACCCCATCATGAATAATGTTACTTGGTACAGATATGTTGATGATATTTTTGCATCTATTCCTCCCAATATTAACCCACATAACATTCTCGCTTTCCTCAACACTATTAACCCTAACATTAAATTCACCATTGAAACTTCCAGAAATAATTCCCTACCATTCCTTGACGTTCTTACAACCTGGTCAAATAATCTCACTACTCTCCAACTCCGACTCCGCAATGCCCTGCAGTTACAACCCAAGTTACATACATTGGTTTTCGTCCCATTCAACCAACACAAAAATAGGAACACTTTCTTCCTTATTCCTCAGAGCTCTAAGAATATGCTCTCCCTCTTTCCTACAATCCGAATTTGATTACCTTTTCTCTAT
>JABUQX010058170.1:15000-27500 GCA_015478945.1 Trachelipus rathkii | reverse complement strand
TTCACCGTTTCCTTTGTTTCAGTCACAGCGAACAAATCAAATTTGCCCTTTCTAAATACATCTATCACCTTTCTCCTCTTCTCCCTGACGTTTATTACCTGACATTCCTACCCACAATGATTCATAAGATGTTTAGCATAGAAGGCCGCTTCCGGCGATCACGGCCTTCCGAGGTATGCATTAGCATTCCTTGCAAAAGAATGGTGGGCAGCCAACCTAACTACCCTTGTCTCTTATTCGTCTTCTAAGACACACAGGACACACGATGCGGGGCAATTTTTCATAGATATAAGGGATAGGAATATCTGTAAGATATTGTCCGTAAAGAGTGTGGATATAAGTATGTGCATATGATATGTGGATAAAAGGTAGGTCTCTAAGATGCTGTCTAGAGGATGAGTGTGATTACGATGAATGCATAACAGAAAGGCGAACCATTAGGCACTGGAACGTCATACATACCATAATCAAAAGGTTATTATTATTATTGTTATTATATATATATATTATTATTATATTATATATATATTATTATATATATATATATATATATATTATTATTATATATATTATATATATATATATATATATTATACATATATATATATATATATATATATATATATATATATATATATATATATATATATATATATATATATATATATATATATATATATATATATATATATATATATATATATATATATATATATATGTATATATATATATATATATATATATTATATATATATATATATATATATATATATATATATATATATATATATATATATATATATATATATATATATTATATATAATATACTTGTATATATATATATATATATATATATATATATATATATATATATATATATATATATATATATATATATATATATATATATATGTTTATTGAGTTTTAATATTAATCCAAAATTCTTAATATTTGTTCAATTAATCGGCAAAATAATCGGCAAAATTGGATGATGACGATTGAGAAAAAATATGCCGATTTTGCCGATGACGATGAAGACGACGATTAAGCATCCAATCACTAATATATATATATATATTATTAAGAGTTATATATATATATATATATATATATATATATATATATATATATATATATATATATATATATATATATATATATATATATATATATATATATATATATATATATGAGTAAGTATTTTTACATATGTGTGTATAACATTTTTGTAAGAACTTCAGTGCATAAATTGATCACATGCGTTTTCATTATGTATAAATGATCAAAATATTAATCGGTATCTCTGAAGTTCTGCATATTGCACGCTCACGAATTTTAAAGGTAGGGAATAATTAAAGTTTCGCGAAATAATTTCTTTCCAACTTTGATGGTAAATTACGCGTCAAAATCGACTTTGAATTTCAATTAGACGAAAAATCGTTTGAAAGTCGCTATAAATTAGTCTCGAGTTTTTTAAGTCCCAAAATGGTTAATGCAAAGAGAAGGATTAAAGAGAGAGAGAGAGAGAGAGAGAGAGAGAGAGAGAGAGAGAGAGAGAGAGAGAGAGAGAATCTAATTAATTAAACATAATTGAAAGCATAAGTCGAAACGAATTCTAGTTTTTGAATGCATTTACATTCATACCCACAAATATATATATATATATATATATATATATATATATATATATATATATATATATATATATTATATATATATATATATATATATATATATATATATATATATATATATATATATATATATATATATATATATATATATATATATAAACTTTAATTATAATCCGGGAAGTTTCTTAAAATTTCAGTCAATCTTCGTTAAAGTGTCATTTCTTATAAAAAATTAAAATGGGAAAACTTATCAATATTTTGAGAATTTTATTACAAAAAAAAAAAAAAAAAAATAAAAAAAACAAAGATAAATAAAAAAATAACTAAATGACTCAATGCATTTGCTTATGTTTATATACATTATTGATTATTGAAAACAAAGGTTAAATCTGTGTTGAACGAGTTGACCACTGGCTCAACCGATATGCTCATTCTTCCATAAAATTTAATAGAAAAGTCTGGGACGCTCTTCCTTCATTTTCTTTCTCCACTTCTTTGATTTACTTTAAAAATCTGTGAATCACATGTAGGGCTTTAAATTGAAACTCTGGCGGATTGTCAAAAGAAGAAAATAAACAAATATTTAAAACTATTTCTGGTCG
The DNA here is from genome assembly GCA_015478945.1 of Trachelipus rathkii. Classification (NCBI taxonomy): domain Eukaryota; kingdom Metazoa; phylum Arthropoda; class Malacostraca; order Isopoda; family Trachelipodidae; genus Trachelipus; species Trachelipus rathkii. The sequence goes on along the minus strand of JABUQX010058170.1, from coordinate 25,263 downwards.
GAATTTTTTGGAACAAATACCATAAGAAAGAACTCGTCAAATCATTTCCAAATCTGAAATAAAATTTGAAATCGGTTCAGTAGAAAAAAAGTTATCCTCATTTCTGACTTTAGAAATAAAATCATTTAGGAACAAATTTTTCTTTTTCATCAGCAACATGCTGAATCTTGCAGCATCAAAAGATAAAGCTGCCTAACTATATTGATATATATATATATATATATATATATATATATATATATATATATATATAAAAATGTTTTTAAAAAGATAGAAACAGAAATATATATATATGAGAATATATATATATATATATATATATATATATATATATATATATATATATATATATATATATATATATATATATATATATAAATATATATATATATATATATATATATATATATATATATATATATATATATATATATATATATATATATATATATATATATATATATATATATATTAATGAAAATATTTTTTTTTCTTTCTTTCTCGAAAGATTATATTTCGAAAGTAATTTTTCAACAATTTGTTTCCGAATTCAGTTTAACTGTTTTACTGCTTTCATTTCAAATACTTTTCTTCTCTTGATGAAAATTCATACCATCATACTTGTTATTCTAAGCTTCTACCCCGCCTCTGTAAACTATTAAGTATATGCCTATTAACTTCAACCATTCTGTCTTGATGGAAAATTCGCTCATTCAACTTGTGCCGAAAAAGGGGAAAGAACCCCCTATTAGCTGTCGTTCTTATTTCTTTGATCTCAGTACTTGCCAAAGCTTTCAAAATCTCACTATAACAGGAAGGTCTTAAACATCTTATCTTTTATTCTTATCTCACTCAGATCACTTATATGACTTCTGGAATGAAAGTTCTACTAATGATCTTTCCATTCTCTCAGACTCTTGGTTCTTTGCTCTTGGGCATTTCGTTGAATCCTTTGACTGTAGAGATGGATTTATCGAAAGTTTTCGCTAGAGTCTGGCAAAGAGTTTTGATTTGTAAACTTACTTTTTTCGGAATTTATCCATTAGTGTCCTTTATTTTAGTTTTAAAATGGCGATGTACTGAGATGGGTGACCGACATGCTCTGTTAAGTTATCAGATTTAGTCAACATCTGTAGTGATATTGTTTTGAGAGAAATCACCCATTTAAATAGAATAAAGATATAAATATAAGTGGGTGAATTAAGAACATTAGTTAAGTTGATGTTATGGTACTTTTCCCCTACTTTGAAGAAAAAATTCATTATTCACTGCATTTGCTATTTGGGCATTGAATAACAAGGTTATTTTCATTACCTTCAAAAACTCGGTTTCTCCATCTTTCTATTCGCGGTAATCTTCTACACAATAATAAAGGTTTGAGTAGTGTGGTGTGTTTTCGAAGAGATTATAATCTCTTCGAAAACACACCACACGACTCAAACCTTTGTCTCTCCTTAATATTCTTGAGTTTCTTTTTTCTCGTGACCTATATTGGAGGAATTACATATTCTCTCTCTCTCTCTCTCTCTCTCTCTCTCTCTCTCTCTCTCTCTCTTCTCTCTCTCTCTCTCTCTCTCTCTCCTCTCTCTCTCTCTCTCTCTCTCTCTCTCTCTCTCTCTCTCTCTCTCTCTCTCTCTCTCTCAATTGGAAGGATCACATTACTTCTCTCCCTAAGCAAGCTTCTAAGAGGTTGGATGTTCTGAGGCGTCTTCAGAATTTCCTCAAGTCGCCACAGTTGCTCCTTATAGGGGGTCGTTGGCCCCTGTATGGAGTATGCCTCACACATTTTGGGTAGTTTAACTCACAGCTCTTTTTGAAAAGGTGGAGTGCAGGGCTTTTCGTTTTTTCAATCAATTCTCTAAATCTTTTTTTTACCCGTCAAATTGCTTCTTCACTTTTTTTTTCTATCTCTATTACAACGGACACTTCTCTTCTGAACTTTTCAAACGCATACCTCTTCCATTGAGAAAGGCTCGTGTGACACGCCTTTCTACAAACTCATCCCTTCTCCATCCAACTCTCCGACTCCAGACTTAGCCGCCATGCTCAATCTTACATGTACTCCACTGGTAAAGTTAGGAACGCACTCTATTTATCTATTTTCCCAACTACCTTTGACTTACACACTTTCAAATGCCGTGTACCGGGGCATGTCGGCTTTTTAAACTGGATCTAGGTAGGCCTCTGTCACCCAAAGTATATATATATATATATATATATATATATATATATATATATATATATATATATATATATATATATATATATTATATATATATATATATATATATATATATATATATATATATATATATATATATATATATACTGGTTAAAATAAAAAAAAATAAAAGCGATTTTGTTTTGTTTAATAAAATTATAACATTTTGCGCTTTAACAAATGTACAAAACTAGAGAAATAAACACTTTCATTTTTCAAACTTTTGAAATTGAAATTTTATATGATTTTTAGCTAAACGTACGATGTGATGAAGTAAAACAACAATCTTTTTTTTAAATGGCAACACGCCATTACAGAATTAGTCAATCCGCTCAGTTGCCTTGCAGTGAGGTTGTAGTAAAATTACGCGTGAGTTAGGCTATATATAACTTTATTAAACGATTCTTTTGGGCCTCGCTTCTCATTGAACAATTATGGTATCTATTAATCATAAATATTTACTATTTCGTTAATTATCAGGCAATCGAAAAGTTTTATAACTAAACCTTCGACTCTATTGGATTATTCCGTATTCACGTGGTCAATTAATTATGAGTGTTTATAGTCTATTCGGTAATGATTCTGCGAAGATTTTACGACTTTCCAAGTGAAGTGTCCTTCGAATCGAGATCTTAGATCTAGATTTAGGAATCTAGGTATTCATTTATGAATGTTCTTTGAAAAACGACTCGACTTTGCCTAAGGGTACCCTCCACTGCATAAGAATCTTTAAAAAAAATTGATATTTATAAACCACCCACCCTATCCTTTATTCGGGGGCTACCTATCGGACAGTTTTCAAGGAAACGTTATATTTTCATGAGTCCAATAATCAAGGAACACTAAATAAGGGGAGGCACTAGAAGAGGGCTCTGTATAAAAAAGATAGAGTACACTCACTCTCCAGTAATGAGGATCAAACTATATATGTAACTCAAGTAGATAATATATAATAATAATAATCAATAAGACTAATTTACTAGATAATTGAGTACACTATATATGATCAACTCAATTCATATGGCAAATACTATCACACTTAATATATTGAATAATGCTAGTCGTGCTTTCATACGGATGGCACATCAAATATAATGAAGAAATAACTAAATAAATACACACTTTTACAAATAATAATAATACATATACAATTATTGAACTACAATAAAAAAATAATATAAATAGCACTCAACTATTCCAATCCCACTCTATACTGATAATGAAGATAAGTAATGTACAAATAAAATAATGAATAAAATAAATAAATAAATAAAATATACTAATCACTATAACAAAAATATTCCAGAATAATAATCAATAATTAATAATAAACAACAAAATCAAATAGTATATAAATAAATAAATATACCACTATAGCATAACTATATCATTAGTACCGATGATTGGGAACATCAAGCCATCAAAATAAGCTATACATAAGAGAGAGAATAGAACACAAATGATTATCAAAAGTTAGCACTAAAAAATATAATAATCACTAGTAGAATACAAAAGGAGTTGATCACTCTAATACGGGAAAAATAAATAATCTTTGGTTCAATATTAAGTTATTTTAATGTCATTCGAAGAATTCCAAAAGAGGTATGGTCGAAAAAAGTTAGAGCTGACTATGGAAATAAAAATTAATATAAGTGAGAATTGGGCAACAACATAATATATAAGGAGTGTGAGAGTCACAAAAAATTGAGAACATCCATGAGTAATAAGATCCAAATAATAGGGTGAGTTAAGAATGTGTTTTATATTGATAATCGTGTAGTAATAAGAGTTAAAACGTAATCTGATGTAGGTGATAGAGTAAAGTAGATAAAAAATTACCGATATCCGACATCGTAATGATGTATAAGGTTTATGTGTGTTGAGAGTTTGTTCTATTTTGGTATGTATGTTAGTGTGTGTGTGATTGAATACAAGCAACGGGTAATAATATACACACACATTACGCTTTTTAGGTAATAATATATAGATTTGAATTTAAGCTATAATAATATTATATATAGTTAATAAAATATATGAATATTATAAATTATAAAATATATTATAATAATTATAACAATTATACCAAAAAAAACATTATATTTTTATATAAATATTTCGATCAAATATTAATAAAATTAAATTCATATAAATAATATTTAATAATATAATATATTATTAAATAATAATATAATAAATTATTATTAATGGTATATCAAGAATACTTATTCGCAATTTTTCAAGGCTTACATAAAATTTAAAGCAAAAACTCTAAGAGTACACTAGATGCAATATATGTTGGAGTAATGATATAAACTAGACCACATGTGTTAGTATCTTCGGGACTCGAAACTATATAAACTGAAAATAAAAAAAAATTTAATAAGAAGATAAAAATAAAAATAACACATATGATAAAATATAAAATAATTAAGAAAATTCAATAATAAAAAATATAAATATATTAAGATGTGCATTAGTCATTCTTGTATGGTTAAGAACAAACATCTCTTCCATATAAAAAATGAATAAAATTTTCAAGATATTAAAGCTTAGAATCTAAAGTAACATAATGATGACAATGCAAATAATAAGAGTAGATGCAGAATAGAATAAGGAATGAGGACATGAACAATAATTTAGTTAATTTTGGGTAAATTAAAAAAGCCACGTTATGAATATATAAAAATTGGAGTTTAGACTTTTTAATTCTATTGCATAAAATACAAAAACTGATGTTTAGTACGAATAATGACCTAGATGGGAGCAATGCATAATAATATCACTCACACATGATATGTAAAGTTACTACTCAAAAAATAAATTATTTTAAACAAGTAATTGTAAATTATTAAATAAATAATAAAAAATATATAGGATAAATAATGGTTAAATTTTTAATTTTTTTTTGAATTTATTATTAATTATGATCATTATTTATTACTTTTTCGAATATTATTTTACATCTTGTACCGACTTGATTCCTTCATGTTGATTATTATTAATTATTAATTAATTATCTATAATATATTATTAATATTTTATATATATAATATTTATTAATATTCGGTATTAAATCAATTGGAAGCAATGATTGGACGCACGCATAGAAAAAATCATCCTCATCTCAATCATCATTTCATAGTGCTCACTTAAGCATCTATGCCTCTCTCTTCCTCGTCTATTCTCAAATTCACTCTCAATCTCTGATCTATAATGCTCATCTCTCTCTCGTCTCCTCTCCCATTTTCCTTTAACTAGTGACATCTCCAACGTCCATCTCTCTCAAATTCATTCCTACTTCAATTTTCTTTTTCTTTTTTAAAATATTTTCATCTATCCTCTATCATCTCGTTCATTTCTATCTCATTTATTCATAACAGTCGCATTATCCTCTCTGCTCATACTTCATATTTATCTATTGCGTTATCCCTTATTACCAGTACGATATTACCTATATATACCACTATATATATATATAGTAAATATAATATAATATATCATATTATATATATATATATTATATACTCACTCACAGTATAATATATAGTTACTAGATTGGAATAGCAAGTAGGTATATTAATATAGTATATAGTGAGCGCTAAATTGCACTTCTATTACGATAATATTAATTCATTATTTCTATTATTATTATCTTTAATTATAAAAATAATTATTATTAGTTATTATTATTATAAGGTAGAGGATTTAATAATATTTTAATTATTTAATTTATATTTATTAATAATTATTCTTTATTATTTATATTATTATATATTAATTATTATATATAAAATATGTATTTTGGAAGCCGCGGTACTTTGCCTTTATAGACCTTGAATATTATAATTTATATATTTTCTCCTAATTCGTAGCGCTGACTGGGTGTTTATTATAAGGTAACAGAAATGAGTTTGCTCGTTAGAGGTTAAGAAGGTCGGAGTCTATTTAGGAAATTGTACTACGAGTATAACGAAATCTGAACGGCGTCAGATATGAGATGAACAGAATAGGAAAAGGACAACATTGATGCGTGGTGATCTAAGTGGAGAAGGTCTATATAAAGTAACAGAACAGAAAAAAAAGGGCATCCAGTCGAGGAATAAAAAAAAATCAGAAGTTTAAGAAATTTGGATTAAACGTTGTTCTATATTTTGCGTGAGTGCACGCCTCGATGTCATTCTGACACTCCTTATTCAATTCAATAACTATTAATGCCTAAGGGAATAAATGACTCCCTTTTTTTTCACACATGTGGTTTTAAAAAAAAAAAAAAGAGAAAAATTAAGAACACAGCAGCGTGCGAAAGTGCTTCTAACTTTGAAAATAAAAAGTTTAAAATGTGTGTTATTCTTGATAAATTAACTAGTAATTTTTTTTTTTCCTTATTGTACTCTGTTTGATCCGCTTCACAAAAGGAGTAAACGCCGCAGTCAATCTTTAAATCAATTGTCTAAAAAAACCGACGACGACAGATAGATGTCCTTGAAATCGTTTGCTCCCGTAATGACAATAGCGTGATTTGTCATTCTGCGTGATTCGCATGGTGTCACCTGGTAGAATGGATGAGACTTACAGTGTCCCAGTTCAACTCTGAATGCAGGTCCTGTTCAATCTAGGAATCATTCCTCGGAGTTCAATCTGAATCAAGTCCGTGGTGTGTTTTAATCTGATCATTCCATTAGGTTCAATGCTGAATCATTTCGCAGTTAAACATACTAAATCAGTCCGCAGGTTCAATGATTCTGGTATCGAGAGTCCACTGATGGCGTTGCGCACGAGGGACGGTATCGGGGGTAGGGCACGCTGCTCATTATTCAAAGGCCAGGCATGGCGACAGGAAGGTCCCTCGTCTGGATGTGAACCTACTGGTTTCTAGGTGGGGATGGAGACACTTCTGAGCGCGAGTATACAGAAGCGGCACTTGGAGAACTGGTGATACTGCAGGCGCACAGTTTCGGAGCGATTCTGACACATACCTATATAGGTATCCAGACACTCCAAATATATAGGGCTAAGCCCCTAAAGCACGCATTACACAAATTTCAGTAACTCTAGTAAGGCCACGAGTTAGAGCCGCACTGAACGTAAATAGAACACAATTAGGTAAATAAAGGGGGTAATACGTACGACGGAGGCCTTCGCCTCCGTCTGGCGCAACCCTTCTTCGAAGGTTTGCAAAAATTAGGGTTGCAGAAAAAAACCTTCATTATTAAAGCTGAAGATATGCCAATACAATTTTGTTTAACCAAAGGACTTTTGCCCAATTAATATATCTCATCCAGGAGTTCCCGCAAAAATTATACTAAGTGGCTAGAAATAATATATAACCTACAAATGTGGTGTGGGAAGCAACAAAAAATAGATACCTATGATAGGAAAATACGGGTTTTGGTGCGAAAAATAATTGGATGCAGATAACATAATTGACACACACAAAAATGGTATGATAGGGCCGAAAAAATAACAAGAGTATCTAAAGAGTCATGTTAGTGCTCGTAAAACTCGCCGTTGAGTCAAGGTCAGAGGTAAAAATCTCTAGACTTATATGGATTCTTGGTCCTGTCCTGTAAAGGAGTGAATAATTTAGCCACCAAGCTCATGTTCACTCGAAAGAAATCAAATATGATCACGCACTTTTCATCTTTGATAGCTAGATGCGTGATCATAGTAAGAGAGAGAATTACTAGTAAATACTCCTTTTGACCATACATTTTCTTCATCTCTTTCTCATATCATAATATACTTCGAGTATGGATTGAGGGCATAGTGGAGGTAGTATAAGTAAAATATTGGGATCGTTTTTTTAAATATTATTGCATATACTTTCAGGCAGGTATTCGACAACATCCACACACTTTTTAGACGAGTGCGTATGTGATGCAGGAGTAGATGGATGGTGCTAAAAGAGAGATAGTCAATATTCTTTTATTTTACTTATATTAATATAATTATATTATATATATATATATATATTATATATATATATTAATTATTATTATATATATTATATATAATATATATATATTAATATATATATAATATAAAATAGTAATATTAATATATAAGTATATATATATATTATATATACTATATTAGTTAATATATAATATATATATATCATAATTATATATATTATATATATATATATATATTTATATATAGTATTAATATTAATAATAATAATTTATATATTCTCTCAAAAAAAGAGAAATAATTATATATTAGTATTAAATAATATTCTTTACTGATCAATGACTGCTTTCTGTCTTCCTGCAACTTTCCAACCCTTAGTATATATATTATAATTATTATATATTAATATATAATATTAATAGTATATTATATATATATATAATATATATATATATATAATTATATATATATATATATATAATAATATATATATATATATTATATATATATATATATTATATATCTATATATATATAAATATATATATATATATAATATAATTAATATATATAATATATATTATATATATTTAAAGTCTGATAGGATGACAACTGTTTATCGGGATCAAAGGTAACCTATTGGCTCTGAACCTTTTATTGAGATACCTTTTTCTGAGACGCTAGCGCTCGTTACCCTTTTTGGGCTTCGGACCCTTTTTGGCAAGCCGCAATTTTACCTTAACTTTTTTTTGGGCCTTGACCTTTTTTGAGAACCGAATTTTTTCTGGACCCCAAATTTTTTGAGAACCCAATATACTCACATATTTTAGAAAGTAATACGAGAGAACTCTCAAAAATCTTTATATGAAGATAACACAACCAAATAATTTTAGAGAGCACGCTCAGCGGTCCAACCAAATTTTATTCGAGAGACATTCTCAAAATTGTTATGTATAACTATACTTTATGAATGTTCTTTGAGCGATCAACCTTACTAGACATTTAGTGGGATTTGCTTATATGATGTAAGAGGTTATTGCGAGAGTCAAAGAATAGAAAATATATGAGTTTTGTGCGAGTTTAGCTCCCCCTCTTGTACCTCCTTTACGTCTAATTATTCACTTCGCCTTTACGTCTATTTCACTTTTATGTCTTAAATATATATATATATACAATACATACTCTCCCTCTCTCTCTCAAAATTTATTTATGTATATACATTTACGTCCTGCCCTGCTATAAACATTGTAAATGATAGTTTTATGTGAAAGCCCTGCTATAAACGCCAACTCGTGAATGGCAACACCCGAATCTAATCACAGCCCAAGATCAATGGCGGGAAGTGAGCGAACTCGCCATGATTATGAAAAATAGCGAGCAAACTAGGCCCACCCCAGGCCACTTATCCAACTGCCTCGGAAGTCAATTTATTTCAACCCGCATTTCGTTCTTCTCGTGTCAGGCCGAAAATATGGACCGTGAAAGCGAACTATAAAGAAATGAATGGAAATAAATGAATTAGTGGTTGAAACAGAGACGAATGGCCTCTCTAGCAAGAGAGAGAGAGAGAGAGAGAGAGAGAGAGAGAGAGAGAGAGAGAGAGAGAGAGAGACGGGTAAAAGATAACGATAGAGCAGGAAAAGGAAAATGAAAGAATAAGAAACCGGGGAAAATCACACAAGAGAATGGGGTAAAGAGAATAGGGTCTGAGGGAGAAAAGAGGAGGGGTAGGGGGGGTGAAAGAGATATTGCCTTCTTTAATGAGAAAATAAAAACTCTGTAAAAAAGAATAAATGTCAAAGAATTATATCGGAATGAGAATTCGCCTTTTCGAATAAACTTTGAGAATAATGGTTTCTTTATTGTTTGCTATCTTTCTAAAAGAGGTTCTGGGATGGGAAAGCCAAGATCTCTCTCTCTCTCTCTCTCTCTCTCTCTCTCTCTCTCTCTCTCTCTCTTTCTCTCTCTTTTCATCTGAATATATTTTTATCGGTTTTATGACTCATGTCGAAGTTTCGCAGTAAAAAGGGACTTTAAATAAGTTGATTTAATACTTCCTACGCAATTAACAAGAGTATTACTATATCGTTAATTTATCATAGTCGACAATAGAAGCAAATATTTTATTAC
>JABUQX010058170.1:7500-10000 GCA_015478945.1 Trachelipus rathkii | reverse complement strand
AGATATTTAAAATAACTAGATTCATTTTCTAATTTCTTTTAGGGTTGGCCGAGGATCGGGATTTTGCGCACCGCACAACACCGCACCAGAGTGAGCGCACCACGCACCAAAGTCAATTCTGTTGCTCAGCACAGCATCAGAGTGAACGCACCACGGACCAAAAGTCATTATTGTTGCACCGCACCGCACCGCACCGCACCTCCATGTTTCGATGCGAATAGTGCTCCGCACCGCACCGCACCGGGACACGGAAATTGTGCTCCGCACCGCACCGCACAGCACACGGTGCGTCGGCCAACCCTAGTTTCTTTCATTTTTTTGAGCATTTTAATCTGGAACAAAAATCATATAAATCAAATATTATATTTAAAACAAATATCATATGAAAAGATGCCAGATTCGCAAGACTTTGCTGCGAAACGCTAGCAATATATTTTCATAGTCTTGAGAATCTGTTAATTTCAAGGCTTATCAGTATTGAAATTAGCTCTATATAATAAAATAAACTATAAAATAGTAAAATAATATACTATTTGGTAAAACAAAACTCCAACAACAAGAAAAATATTGTATATTTACAATTCTAACAATAACTGTTCGCGCATGCGCTAATATCTGCTTCTTATAGTATGAACGCCTTCATATATCGGATTGAAGACTCAAATGGGAGGACAAACAGGACTCTTATATCAATTTGCATCAAAACACAAAGTGCAAAAGTTAAAATTTCACTTATTGTTTAATCATTAGTTAATGGGAGCTATTTAGTTTTATTTTAATTAAAGAGCTTGCTAAGATTCTCTCTCTCTCTCTCTCTCTCTCTCTCTCTCTCTCTCTCTCTCTCTCTCTCTCTCTCTCTCTCTCTCTCTCTCTCTCTCTCTCTCATAAAAAGCTCATGAGTTGGAGTCATTAAGACACTTTATCATGTTCCGTTCTGAGGTTTTGACAGCCGCGTCCCATCATTCACGTTTAGAGGGAGGCCTGGAGATGGGAAAGGGAGGGGAGGGGAGGGGAGGAGAGTCAGAAGGGGGAAAAACGATTTTGGGGGGTTGAATCAAAAGCCCTTTCTTTCCTTCTCTGCAGATATGTCCCACTTCAAATTAAATATAAATAATAGTTTCCTTACAAATTACAACCCTGGAGAGAGAGAGAGAGAGAGAGAGAGAGAGAGAGAGAGAGAGAGAGAGAGAGAGAGAGAGAGAGAGAGAGAGAGAATAAAATGATAAAGCTTTCAAAAGGGAAAATAAAAAAAAGAATTGGCTACATTAAAGCCACCACAAATTAACACAATCAAAAATCAGTACAAAAAAGAAAGATTAAAAATATTAGCAAATGGAAACGTTTGATACAAAAGCATCCACATCCATAAAAGCCCACATCCACATCCGCAAATGCCCAAAGTCTGACATCCACATCCGCAAATCCCCAAAATTCGACAATCTGTACCTCGGATTTGTTCCTTTCATTTAAATTTAATCAATTATAAGTAAGGGTGTTTTCTAAATTATCTAAATTCTTTTTGGTTGATTCCTCTCGCAGATAAAGTGATTCTCTTAGAAGGAGTACTGGTGCTGGGTGGCAAGGGTTTGGTCCCAGACTATGATGACCACTGGTATAGATAATGATTTAAATTTATATTTATATAGTAATACTAGTATTAAGTTCAGGCAATCAAAAAGAGCAAATTTGGTAATATTCTTTGGTGATATTGTAATAATATCTACTTTTATTAATATTAATGTTGTAAAATAAAACAAATGTGCTGGTTGAAATGGTACCTATTCTACCATTCGTTTACAGAAATTGTATCTTCATTTCGGAAGTAGAAAAAGGTAGAAAAATAATTCTCGTTTATGAAATAACTCGAAAACGTAACGAAGAGGAAAAGGCGATGATGATACATTACCTTTCACCAACCGACACCACCATTCGAAAATCTTTGGAAGAAGATAATGGTACGTCAAACGACGTCAACGCGAGTCGTTAAGGTGACAAATGGTTACGTCATCGCGTAACAGATGATACGTCATAATACGTCGTTAATCTTTATCTGACGCGGAAGTCGTTCCCCCGGAGACAAATGTTCTTTGTGTATATAATACAAAGCTATGTCTGTAATGGCACGGTCTGGGTGCAAGTTTGGAAAGCTTTTATGAAGTGTGGTTGAAAGGTATTTAGATATACATAATATATTTTAGTTGTGTTTGTAATCAGAAGACACCAAAATAGGCCTACTCAATATTTTAAAATAAACAAGCCCTATACTCAATATTTTCATGAATAATTTTAATATTAGCGTCATATTTTGGTGTGTTGGAAGTTGTGAACATGTGGAGGCTGTTGAAATTTATTCACGAAGTTTGTTTAAAATCGTTTGCATTGTAATAAAGGTTTGTGGTAACTAATAACAAAATAAAACCTCAGAGAGACCAACCAATAACTGCTGATACACACACACACACACACACACACACACACACACACACACACACACACACCT
>JABUQX010058170.1:0-2500 GCA_015478945.1 Trachelipus rathkii | reverse complement strand
TTATCAACCATTCCGATGCAGATTTTATTATTGCCCCCTGGTTTTAATAAAGAACCTATATATTCTGCTACCATATATATATATACCTCTTTATATATATACTATATATATCTTTCTTTCTTATATATATATATATATTATATATAACTGTATGCTGCCTATATGCTGCTCTATATATATACTATGCAGTAAAAATACTTTTACTTTAACATTTTGGAGGCAATAAATTATATTTACCGTTAAGGATGTTAAAATATTACATCTTGTATTAATGAATCAGTGAAGTTCAAAAATAATTTTCTTTCGTTTCTTTCCTTAAAAGAATGAAAAATTATACACTTTGCTTTTATATATATATATATATATATATATATATATATATATATATATATATATATATATATATATATATATATATATATATATATATATATATATATATATATATATATATATATATATATATATATATATATATATATATATATATACTATATACTATATACTATATATATATATATATATATATATAACTTACTCGCGCAGCACGAATAAGCGTACGGCATCGCTCGCGCGCAGCGCGCATTTGAAGCAAGTCAGCGAGTGGTCTGCAATGCATGTACGCCAACCTGCTGTGCATCTACCCTATGGTATTGTTTAGTTTTTTTATTTAACTCGATAAATGCTTAATGAAAAAATAATTTAACTAAGAGATAAAATAATTTTGAAAATGAAAAAAAAAAATCTCATTTAAGACAGATAATATAAAGTACACAAAACTGACTTTATGAAACTTCACAAGAATTTTAGTTTTAAAATAAATAAAATCGATCGATTTCTGATTTTACCCTCGGATCATAAAATGCATTCCTTTGTTTTATCCATTTAGGAACATTTACCATATATATATATATATATATATATATATATATGTATATATAATTATGTAATTATTTATAGAGATTTTCCGATATTTATATACTAATTATATATATATATATATATATATTGTAAAAGGTACTGAAGATGTATTGTAATACTAAGACGTTTACGATAGAATGAATTTTAGTATTTTCTTTGCTTTTAGTTTTTATTGAAGATACGATTCCCTAGAAACTCTCCAATTGCTGATATATATATATATATATATAATACCCTCCATATATAATAACATATATATACATATATATATATACATACCAATTACTGATATATATATATATATATATATATATATATATTATATATATATACGTAATAGTCTTTTTAATTGCACCAGCATTAACTGTCAGGTATTTGTTTATTTGTGGAAATTATAATCATTTAGCGTGAAAAACTAATAAATCACATTTTATATCATTGTTTTTAATAATAATAATAATAATAATAATAATAATAATAATAATAATAATAATAATAATAATAATATTAATAATAATAATAATAATAATAATAATAATAATAATAATAATAATAATAATAATAATAATAATAATAATAATAATAATAATAATAATAATAATAATAAATTTAATTTTTCATTTATAACAATTAACTTTTCAATTGTGACGTTAAAACTACAATTAACATACTTTACAAGCATATATATATATATATATATATATATTTATATAAATATATATATATATATATTTATGTATAAATAAGTATTTATATATATATATATATATATATATATATATATATATATATATATATATATATATATATATATATATATATATTTAATAATTCAAATTTATTTGTTCAACACAACCGATAATTTACTAAGTTTTTCATAATTTATCGTTATGTTTCATTATTATTCACTCGCAGCATGGGTACCAATTTTCTCTGACAAGATAAACATTATCTAGAGCTGTCATCAGTAAGAATACCGTAAACAAAACAGCTTTTAACACGCCTCCGTAAAAGTAAGTGAAAATTGCTTTTATTTTCCTATAAAATAAGTGCTAAAATAACTGCAAAATCTCTTATTGGTTTACGCCTTTCAAACCGCATCATTCATCACCGTTGTAGGCGGAGCTTACTGATGTAACCCGCTACTAACGTTTTATTTTAAAAATGATTCTTACTGCCATAGTGATTAAGTATCGAAATAGAGTTTAGATAAGACTTACAAGTGATGTCAGTTCATGCAAAAAGGCTTCATGGTTAAAGTTTTGACATCAAACCAGGCATCGCATTTCATAGATGTCAATCAGCTGTTTGACCGGGAAGTATGCGAACAAATATATTTATCAGAAAAAGATGTGCTTCTAAAAAGAGACTAAATTATTTTTATAAATGTCTAACAATTATTTGCGTTATTCGAAAACTCAATATATATATATATATATATATAACTTAATATATATATATATATATATATATATATATATATATATATATATATGTATATATATATATATATACTATATATATATATATATATATATATATAATATATATATATATATATATATATAACATATATATA
>JABUQX010058169.1:10000-17762 GCA_015478945.1 Trachelipus rathkii | reverse complement strand
TGAATAAACGTTTAAAATTAACAAATTCACCACACTTAACAATAGTAAATTAACTAACATAGCATACAAAAAAAACGTAACCTATTCTCACTTTTGTTCAGCATATCTCTAACATAACAATGTTCAATTTTAATTTAACATAGGAAATATTAACAAAAAATTTTATACGCAAACAATTGAGTTAATATCATTACTGATAAACAGAGCTATTACCTCAACGTAATATTAGTTTCAACATTAATAAAAGCTAACATAGCAATAACTGAAAAGAAATATGTACAACGGACAAATCTAACACAACCTTTACACGGAATTAAACTGTTAACATTAAAACAAAGTTTCAACACTTAACCAGTACAAGTTACTAACAATTGCATGCAAACGTAACCCTATCATACTTTTTTTCAAGCATCATCTCTAACGACTATTTACGTTAATCTTACATTGACACACAGTAACATTTAGCAAAATTGTATCATAACCTTCGATGATTTCATCATAAAGCAACGAATATAAGCTAACGCTAACAAATTTTTTCGTTTCATTATTCATACGTAATATTTAACAAAAATTTATCATAACTTACCTAAATATTCATTAATCCACCCAACAAATAATTGCAACATAACAAAGTTTATCCAAATAACATAAAAATTAACAAAGTTTATCCAACATAACATAAAAATAAGTTCTTTGAATAAAATATCAATAGTAAAGTGTATTTTAAAGCAGTTAAACTCAGTAAAGTTCAGCAAATCCAAACCCACCCTTCCCCTTCCCCGCCTGCCCTTACCCACCAGTCCATACTTTTTGATCTATTGTTCTATTTGATTCAAGGTCACACCTTATCTAGTATCATTTTCGGCATAAACATAGTACAAAATAATGATTCTTACTATACTAACCAACCAAATATATTGCAAAACCGGATAACATTTGTTTTCCCACATATTATTAAATCTAACATAGCAATACTAGAACTAAGAATATCAAATGTACAATGACAACCTACCACACCTTGACGCACGGAATTATACTACTAAAATTAACAAGTTCCATACTTTAACAACAGTAAAGTACCTTTGCACCAGCATACAAACGTAACCTATTCACTTTTTTTCAAGCATATCTCTAACATTTCAATGTTAATTTACATTAACACTATTGATTTACCGTCGGCATTTTCGAGTTATTCATTCGCGAATAAACATTGCACAAAAACCAGTCATCTTTATATACTAACCAGCAAATATATGCTAACATAATAATGTTTTCACATTAATAAGCTAACATAGCATCATATGACCTAAGAAAATAATGTACAACGATAAAACCTAACACAACTATTACGCAGATAACGTTAACATTTACAAAGTTTCCACACTTTACACCAGTTAAAAGTAATAACATTGAGCATACAAAAACGTAACCATTTTCATACTTTTCTTCAAGCATATCTAACATCATTAACGTTAATTTTAATTGCCACAGTAACATTTAACAAAAATTTATCATAACCTTGTCTATTATCATACTGATCAAAAACATAACATAAAACTAACAAAGTTTTATCCAAACATAACATAAAAAAATAATCTTTGAATAAAATCATAGTAAAGTGTAATAGTTTACATATTTAAAGCAGTATGTAAATCAGTTAAATCAGTAAATCCCATTCAACTCCCGCCCACGCCGCCCTCCATAACCTTTTGACTATTAGATCTTATGATTTCAATGTTCTAATTTCGAGTACTCATTTTCGGATAACATACACAAAAATAAGTTCTTTATATTATGACCTACGAATATATGCTAACGTAACAACGATTTTTACATTAATAAATCTAACATAACACATCACTGAACTAAGAATATAATGCTACACGACAACCTTTAACACACCATACGTACGAATAAACTACTAACTTTAACAAACTTCCGCACTTAACAACAATAAAGTACCTAACACTTCTCACAAAACGTAACCTATTCACACTTTTTAAGCATACTCTCTCTAACATTATCAATGTTTAATTTTACATAACATATCATTACAAAAATTAGCAATAACCCTGGTCCAATTCATCATTACAGACAACGATTATAATGCTAAACCGTAACAACTTTTTTACATCAACTTCGTATGATTTAACAAAAACTTCCATTCATAACTCGTTCTAAATATCATCATACCCAAGAATAATGCAAACATAACAAAGTTTTAACCAAACATAACATAAAATTAGCAAAATTCTTATCCGACATAAAATAAATAAGATTCTTTGAATAAAATTATCACAGTAAGCCTAGTGTTACTGGATTTTAAAGCAGTAAAGCAGTATATATCTACAATATTCCTTAACAAAATGACCAATCTATCAAAGATACCAGCATCTTGAACATGAATTTTGACACTATCTTCATCAAAGAGTCACTCGTTTCTCGAATATAACATCATTTGAACTATGATTAAACGTAGACATTAGCAAATTCTCGTGGCAACCTACGTACTCAGCAAAAACTTAACCTAGGCTCACGTTTCTAACACATCAGCGTCAGAATAAACAGTATTCATTAACCAAGAGTATTTTTTTTCCCAAAAAAAGCCAATACATCACTCCGAGAGGGAAACCCCAAGGGATGCGCCTTGAAAAGGTTTGTGAACCCTGAGAGGGGGGATCACAACGAATGGTGGTTTAGGTGGGCATTACCCTCTCAGGGATTCAGCACCCTTTCAAGGGCGCATCCTCCTTGGGTTTTCTCTCGGGAGGTGATTTGTTGCTTTATACTCTTGGTAAATGAAAACTGTTTATTCGTAAGTGAGGTAATGTTATGTTAAATATTACTATGACTGTGTGAAATTAACACTGATTTGTTAAAGAAATGATGAGTTTTGTAAGATATTACTGTGTTAACTGACAATATGTGTTAGAACGTGAGCTCAAGGTTAAGTCATGTTCGATAGGTTATTTTATAATGTTTGACTGAGAAATTTGCTAATGTTCTACGTTTATCATAGTTCAAATGATGTGTATACTCGAATACGCAGTGACACTTTTTGATGAGTGTGTCAATTCATAGTTCAAGATGCTGTATCTTTGATAGATTAGTTTCACTTTGTTAAGGGATTTTGTAAGATAATACGGCTTTACCTGTTGCTGAATATGCGGGAAAAGTGAGAACATATCAAGTATCTTGGTATTGACCTGTTAGCTACTTTTTACTCTGATTCTGTAGGGGATTTCAGGTGTTAGCGGATTATTTTCATACGCGAGGTATGTTAGTTTTGCATTGTACATTATATTCTTGTTCAGGTTATGATATGTTAGCTTTATTGATGCTTAAACTTTGTTGCGTAAGCATATATTCGTAGGTCGCTATATAAAGAACTTAGCTTTATGTGATGTTTATCCAAAAATGATATTCGAAATATACTTTAAACACAAAAGATTCAATAGAACATCAGGGCGGGTGGGGGGAGGGGACTGCTGGGAATGGGTGGTTTGACTTTACTGATTTGCTGATTAACTGCTCTTATAAAATCAGTAAACTCTATTCGCTTTACTGTGAATTTTTATTCAAAGAATTTATTTTTGTTATTGTCAGGATAAAATTCTGTTATTTTTATGTTATGTTTGGTTAAACTTTGTTATGTTTGCAATTAATTCTGTCGTTGGGATTATGATATTTAGACGAGGTTATGATTGAATTTTTGTTAAATATTATGATAATTTTTTTTATGTAAAAAAATTTGTTGACGTTAGCATTATAATTCGTGTCAGGTATGAATGATTAGACAGGGTTAATGCTTAATTTTTGGTTTTAAATATACGATGCTCTGTAAAAATTAACACTTGAATATGTTTAGAGATATGCTTGAAAAAATGTGAATAGGTTACGTTGTGCTACGAGTGTTACTTTACTGTTGGTAAGTGCGGAAGTTTGTTAATGTAGTAGTTTATTCGTACGTATGGTGTGTTATGTTGTCGTTGTACATTATAATTTTAGTTCAGGTGATGCTATGTTAGCTCTTATTTAGATGTCAAAACGTTGTTACGCTAGCATATATTCGATGGTTAAGTATATAAAGAACTATTTTTGTGTTATTATCTGAAATGATACTCGAAATGTGATAAATCAATAGCTCAATAGATCAAAAGGGATTATGGAGCGGAGGGGTGGGGCTGGGGTGATGGTTTGATTTAGCTGATTACTTTGATTATAAAATCAGTAAAATATTCTACAATTAACTATGATAATTATTATTCAAATGAACTTATTTTTATGTTATGTTTGGATCAAAACTTTGTTATGTTTGTAATTATTCGTTGGTCTGTATGATAATTAGACAAGGTATGATAAATTTTTGTTAAATATTACGTGTCTGGCCAATGTAACATTAACGTTAAATTATTGTATAGAGATAATATGCTTGGAAAAAAGTATGAACAGGTTACGTTTTGTATGCAATGTTATTTACTTTACTGGTGTTAAGTGTGGAACTCTGTTCTTAATGTTAACAGTTTATTCTGGCGTAAGTTGTGTTAGGTTTTGTCGTTGTACCATTATTTTCCTTGTTCATATGATTGCTATGTTAGCTTATTAATGTTGAAACATTGTTATTTAGCAATATTTAACATATATTTTAGCATATAAGAAAACTCATTTTTGTGCTATGTTTATCACGAAATGATACTCGAAATGCGACGTTAATCATCAATAGTGTTAATGTAAATTAACATTGATATTGTTTTGATATTATGCTTGAAAAAGTGTGAATTGGTTACGTTTTGTAGGTAATGTTGGCTACTTTACTGTTGTTAAGTATGGACCTTTGTTAATGTGTAGTAGTTTATTCGTTTGCGTAAGGTTTGCTAGTTTGTCATTAGTACATTAATATTTCGTAGTTCTGTAATGCTATGTTAGCTTTATTAATGTTGAAACTTTGTTACGTTAGCATATTTCGTATGGTTAGTACATTAAAGAGCTTATTTTTGTACTATGTTAATCGAAATGAACTCGTTATGTGGACTTTGAATTCAATAGATCAATCTTAGATCCAAAGGTTATGGATGGTGACGGTAGGGAGAGGCGAGGAGGGGGAGGGTGTTTTGAATTACTGAATTTACTGATTTTTACTGCTTTAAAATCAGTAAACTATTACACTTTACTATGATATTTTATCAAAAGAACTTATATTTATGTTATGTTTGGATTAACTTTGTTATTTTTATGTTATGTTTGGATAAACCTTTGTGTATGTTTGCAATTATTTTGTTGAGGATCATTGATATATTAGTTGAGGTATATTTGATAATTGTTGTTAAGAGATTGCTATTTTCATATGTAAAAACTTTGTTTCGTAAGCTTATATTTCGTTCGGTCTGCATATTAATCAGACAAGGTTTATATACATTTTTTGATAAATGTTACTGTGCTCAATTGTAAGATTAACGTTAAATCTGTTAAGAAGATTGATTGAAAAAGTTTGGAATAGAGTTACGTTTTGCATGCAATGTTAGTTACTTTACTTTAAAGTGGTGAACTTTTGTTAATGGTTAACAGTTTATTCATTGTGTAAGTTGTTGTCTAGGTTTGTCGTGACATTATTTTCTTAGTTCATGTTATGCTAAGTTAGTTATTATGATTGTTTGGAAACTTTTTATACGTTATAGTACACTCGTTGATCAGTATTGCTAATTAACCAATGGTGTTGTGATAAAATTTGTTTTTAGATAGGACCATGTTAATACATATTAGGCCTGTTAGTTTTGAAATATTCTTGAAAAAGTGGTAATAGGTTACGTTTTTGTATAGCTATGTTAGTTACATTTACTATTGTTTAAGTGTGCGACTTTGTTTAATTTTTTAACGTTTTTATTTCATGTTAGATGTGTTCAGGTTTGGTTAACGTTGTGGGTTTATATTCATAGTTTTCAGATGATGCTATGTAGCTCCTTATTAATGTAGAAACATTCTGTACGTTACGCCATACTCATTATTTCGTTTTGATAAGATGATAATTAAACAAGGTTATGATAAATTTTGTTTAAATCATTACTGTTAATGTAAAATTAACCTTGTTATGTTAGAGATATGCTTGCCAAAGTGTTGCATAGGTTACGTTTTTTATATGCTAGTTAGTTACTTTGCTATTGTTTAAAGTATCGGGATTTGTTAATTTTATCGTTATTCGTGTTTAAGGTGCTGTTAGGTTTGTTGCTGGACATTATATTCTTAGACCGGATGATGCTTTCATGTATTAAGCTTTATTAATTGAAAACTTTGTGTTACGTTAGCATATATTTCGTTGATCAGTGTAGTTAAAGAACTTGTTTTTAGTTTGTTTATCCAAAAATGTACACGAAATGAGACTTTGCTCAATAGATCAATAGATCGATAGATCAGGGGAGGGTAGGAGAGACAGGGAGGAGAGTAGGATGGATGGTTTGATTTACTGATTTACCTATTTAGGGTATGTAAAACATGACCATTCCAATCCAAAGTATGAATTGAATTATGATCAAGATATTCAGTAGATCAGTAATCAATACTCCTGTTTGGTCATAGATCACGGATGGACAGGAGGGTGGTTGGATTTAAGTTGGTTTGATTTACTGATTATACAGATTTACTGATTTACTGGCTTTATTGTAATGTAAAACATGACAATTTTAGTTAAAAAATATGACTTGAAATCAATAGGAATCAATAGATCAATAGATAAAAAGGTCATGGACAGGAGTGGGCTCTTCTTACTTTGTTTTACTGTTATAACTGAATTACTGTTTATAGTGTATGTAAACATGATCAAGTTTACGGTAAGTGCTATTGGATTAACCGCAATATGGTCAGCTGGCTATCACGAGCATGGGTTGGGGAGGGCTGTGATTACTGATATTACTGCTTTTGGGTATGTAAAACATGCAATTTTAGTAAAAAATATGACTATAATTAATAAGATCAACATAGATCAATAGATCCATAGATCAATAGATCAATAGATCAATATATTATGGAAGGGCTGAGTAGGGCAGTTTGATTTACTGATTTACTGCTTTTAGGGTAATTTAAAAACGTTTAATTCTGCAAGATATAAATAAAGGCGAAAAAGACTAATTTTATTTATTTATTTATTTAATTATTTATTTTTTTTATTTTCTTGTGATTCTGGAAACCTCATAATCAGAGATCTTACGGGTTCGATAACCTATTATAAACACACCAATATTGCCTGTTATACGATGTTTATTAACTCGGCCACCGCATCGGCTCCGCACGTGCCGATGTCAACTCTTCAGATTCCGTCATCAACACTTGTTCCTAGAATTCAACTCTGAATTCTCCCACCAAAATGTTCAGCCTTTCTACGAAACCATATCGAGCTATTTAGCGAGGGGAGCCTCCCTTCGGAGAGGCCACGGGGACGTAACCTCGTCTACGGAGAGAGGTTAGTCACATTTAACCACCACTCAAACTTTTTTAACCTCAATATGATAACTCTAACTCCTTCGTAGATATAGGATATATAGGCAGAACCATAGTCCGAGCCGGAAGAGCGGAGGCTAAAATCAATTACCGTAGGAATCGATTTTCGAATCATAAACGATTCCCTTCGAGAATCGATTATTCATCTCGGCACGGAGTCGGAGTCGAAATCGGAGTCGGAGTCGAGTCGGAGCTCGGGAGTCGGAGTCGGTAAGTCGGAAGTCGGACAGTCGTGGAGTTGGGAGTCAGAGTCGGAGGCCGGATTTCGGAACCG
>JABUQX010058169.1:0-5000 GCA_015478945.1 Trachelipus rathkii | reverse complement strand
CTTAAAAATAAAGATAAGAAGTAATTACTCTTTTTTATTCCACTGTATCTAACTCTTCAAAGTTTAATACAAAGAAATGGTGACCCCAGAGTGACCACGAACAAACAAACATCTAATATACAAAAAATAAATAAGTAAAAAAAAAGTTTAAACAGTGAAAAAAAAGTGCCGATCAAAACACAAACACACACAAAAATATAAAATAAAAGTAAGGCAGTTCCACACCCCCATTAAAAAGCAGTGAAATAAGAAACCCTGTCGCAATAGGCATAAAACTTTCCCCTAAACAAAGCAAAAAAAAAAAGAAAAAAAAAAAACGCTTAAAATGCCCAGTCAAAAAAGGAAGTCACCCAAGGTTCAAACCAAGAGGACCAACTTGGCTATTGTTACTCGATCTCAAACAGTAAGACCCCATCAACCTCCCCCAGAAGTAGTCCCTCCGACCGAAGGGGTAAATGAAGAAGGTGACTCGTCACAATACGAAACGGAGTCTGAAAGCGAGACCCAAGAAGAGCATGAAGCAGCAAAACTGGTGAGGAGTCACCTTTCCCCCACCCTCTTAGGGAGAAAAAAAAGGAAGAAGAGTCTCCCCCTCAATGCCATCCCCCACTTCAACGAGTTTGATGCCCTTGAATGGATTCGACAGACGACCATGATCTTTAACCTTAATGAAATCACCGATCCGAGGGAGAGAGTCAAGCTATTGGCGTCAAAATTACCAAGCAAGATTACAAATTCGTTGAAACTTCCCCTAAAAGACGATTGTTACACTAAATTAGTTAAAGTGATAGAGAAACTATATGCGCCATCACTGAGAACGCAGATAGAAGAAGTCTTCCGATCTGGAATGAGGGAGGGAGAGCTTCCATCCGACTATGTAGTTAGAATAAAGGAAATGCTTGGACTATCCAGCTTCGACTCAGTAACGGACAACGATGCTAAATTTATTAGAGAACTCTTTCTCTTACGATTGCCTCAGCAATTACAGATCTCCCTCATGACAACAGAGAAGAACCATGATTTTGAAGAATTAATAGAAATCGCCGACGACATTTTTAATAAATTTTTTCTCCAAAGCGGTGCTTGCCAACCCCCCCGAGGGGGGGGACCGAATGGCAACCTGTAAACGCCGTCCGATCAGCAGAAGAGAAGGTCACAAAGACTAACAGAGAGTCCTCCGCTCAAGAGAGAGAAATAAGTCGTTTAATAATATCTCACGAAAAGTCGGCTGAAGAAATGAGATCACTCGCCAAGAGCGTAATAGAACTCGCGAAGACGCTGTGTCAGAATTCAAAAAATTCCCCCACCCCCAACAATGATCGAGGTTCAAGAGGAAGAAACTTCAACCGATCAACATATGACAACGTTGCAGCTGGGCCAAGCACTGAAGGGCTTTGTAGGTTCCATAGAAAATTCTTGCATAAATCATTTAAATGTGAGGGTCCTTATTGTGCAATGTTTACCTTAATTTCACAACCCCCGGCAACTCCCCCACCCCCACAACAGAACTCCAACATTTCAAAGCAGGGAAATGGAGGGGCTGGCCCGTGAGTCGATTCCCGGGCCAAGGAGGGGGGATAAATATGTGGGGGAATAATGATGCTTCTGTAAGTAAAACTTTTCATAATTGTTCGCGCTGCAGTTTTTATATGAATAGATCAAATTTTGGGAGGGGAAATATTAATTATACAGGTAATCTTGATAGAGATGGGTTTTACAGTAGTCATTATAATAATAATCATAATAATTGTAATAATAGTAGAAGACATTATTATAATGATAGTCGTAATAATGTTAGGAATGATTATTATACTTATACTTGTAATAATGGAAATTATAATAATAATGATCGTATTGGCTACAATAGTTGCTATGATAATGGTGGATATGTCAATTATGATAGCTATAATAATAATAGGTATTTTTATAATAATGGTGATTATATTAATCGTGGATATAATGGAAATGTTAATTATATTAATAGATTTAAATGGAGTAGGAATATTACTTGTAAAAATGATCAGAGACAGAAGGGAGTAATTAACAATGAGTCTGAAAACGAGATTGTGACTCAATTGGCAGAGACGGAGACTTCTAGTGAGTCAACCTCTCCCCCACAGAAGTCAATGATCACTGAGTCGGTAGGGGTGGAGTCCTCTTCAACTTTTAATTGTAACTCAATGCATGATGAGATTAATAACGATAATAACAATAATAATAATGATTGTAGAATTAGGAATGATAGCCATAGTGATGGCGATAACGGTTTTGTAAATTCTTATAATTATATTGAAAACAATAGCTCTGTGAATGAGTCGCTGTCTCCCCCAACGGAGTCAACCTGTTCCCCCACCCCAGTCACTGGGGAGGAAGCGGGAGTAGAGGCGATTCAGATTTGTGACTCCATACTTGTTAATAGAAATAATGATAAAAATGAATTTGTAATTAATGAAGGGGGAACCCCCTTTCTGAAAATGAATTGTATTAGTTTTAGGGATGAAGGAGGTTTTTCTCCTTCCGATAAGCCTGTGGAATCATTAAATTTAAGAAATAATGCATGTGACTTATCTGGTAATAATGTAGTGGGAACTCAACTAAAATCGTTGCAGCAGTTAAAGATGTGGTTTTTGATAAATTATATTATATTTCGGATAAAACTAACAATGAATCTTATTTACTAGACACCGGAAGTTGCCTCGACCTGGTGATAGCGTCTGAATTAGATAGGGGGGGTGCCGTTATTGGCACTGCCAGGGCCGCGAATGGAGGCTGTATCCATATTTATAATAAAATGGTAATTAAAATTGACTTGGGATTAGACAGACTTTACGACGTGCATGCATACGCTGCAGACATTAAATTTAACGTCCTTGGCATGCCTTTTCTCAAAAAACACGGGTTCACTATTGACTTTAAATGCCACTATTTATTAGATCCGAGTACGAGACGTAGTATTTCTCTCAGTAATGAAGCTTTTGACTTTTCTAAGCATGTTCGAAATTCTATCTTTCCGCTAACCGCTGTTTCTTTAAATATACCGCTTTGCGAATATGAATTAATTAACAATTTGATTAGGAAATACCAAGTCTTGTTCCTAAACCCCTATGAAGCACCTAATTTAAATTTAAAGAATGAACAGCTCACTAGATGGCGGGTTATATGTGCAAAGTACCGGAGAAAGCGGGGCGGGGCTTATTTTGACAGCTGTGAGAACGACTTTGTCGCTCATTCACAACCCGATAGTAACGAAACTATAGGGGGGGAGGGGGGAAGATTGTACTATTGGGAGGGGGGGTGAAGATTGAAATTATTGATGAGGGGGGAGGGGAGAGAGAAGAATGTCCTTTAAAAGAAGAAATTTTATGCGAGTTGGCGGAAAATTATCCATACCATGTTGAAGTTAGTGGCACGCCGATACAGTTAAGGAGTAGAAGCATAGCCCCACATCTTTTTGGGGGAGCCAAGGAGGAAATTAATAAGTTGCTAGAGTCAGGGGTCATTTCGCGGGGGAGAAGCGATTGGGGTTTTCCGGCTAGTTTCTTGCCAAAGTCGGATGGCAGAATTCGTTTGGTCGTTGATCTGCGTTTGTTAAACCAAAGATCCACCTCTGACAATTTTACTCTGCCTAAGATTAAAGATATCATCTTGCAATTGCAACATTGCAAGTTGCTAACGAAACTTGATCTCCGGCAGGCTTACTATAACGTGCCAGTCAGCGAGGAAACAAAGAAATATTTCACTATTACTTGTCCTTTCGGTAACTATAGTTTCAACTATTTAATACAAGGACACAAATGTTCATCTAGTGCCTTTCAGCGCCTCATGTCGATCTTACTTGGAGATTTAAAGAATGTTTTTGTTTACTTAGATGACATACTAATCGCAAGTTCGACTCTTGAAGAGCATGTTGCAATGTTGGAGAAGGTTTTAGAGAGATTAAAGTATATGAAAATTTATATGAACCCCAAGAAATGTTTGCTTGCAGTCGGAGAAATAGATTTTTTAGGTTTCAACATTAGCGAGAAGGGGGTTAGGCCTAGCAAAGAGAAGATCGATGCAGTGGTGAATGTTGCAAAGCCAACAACTATCAACAGCTTAGGCATTGACCATATCCACTAACATAGCCGGGGAAGTGGCCCACTATTGCAACCTCTAACGAAATGTTGAAGGGGGAACCTGGCCTCCCTGAAAAAGATTCTTTGGGGGTAGAAACTGAGCGTACTGGGAAGCTAAAGCGGCGATGAGAGCGCCACCGTTATCTTCCTGATGAGAAAAACTGAGTTGCTATTAGCACGAAGGTGAGCAAGCTCACCATAGCCAGTGCACCAATGGGGAGAAGAAAATGATCAGACAGAAGGTTCGCACTTTACAGTGCCACTGACTGAGGTGGAGGTGGCACTACCACAGTTGGTTAAGGAGCTGCTATGCGTCAACAACAGTTTACAAAAATATGCTTACTTAATTGCAAATAGGAGGGTTAATATCTGCACCAGCAACAGTGGATTAATCACAGCCTATACAAAAAAGAGTGCCACAAAAGTTCATAACATCCGGGAGATGAATCTGTTGAATTCTATTGCAAATTTTGACGTTGAGTTTAAATTGGTCTCTAAGGCTAAAAATAAATTGGCGATAATTTTGACAGAATTGGCTGACGAAAGAGATAAGATCATGGAGGCTGGGGAATTTCAATTGCAAATAGCTTGTATAGAAAATGGGGAGTGGGCGTGGCCGAAAGAAATTGCCATGGAAACAGGGTTACAATTGGGGGAGGAGTTTAGTGAATGGAATTCTCAGAATTCCATTGAGAAAGGGTTAAGCCTTTTAAATCGAACGTTAAAAGAACAAGACTTGCTGGCGTATTATAATAGTAATAATAATAAAAGCGTAAGTAATAGTATGCTGTAATAATAATAATAATAATAAATAATAATAATAATAAATGGCACACACACACACACACAATAATAATAATAATAATAATAATAATTGAAGTTGAT
>JABUQX010058168.1:10000-18612 GCA_015478945.1 Trachelipus rathkii | reverse complement strand
AGCTCGACGCAAAGTTCAGAATGAAAGAAGCCCGTCAAAAGAAGGGTCAGCGCGGGTCAAAAGATAGGGCGAAGTCCGGAAGCCTTAAGCACATTACTACTCATATTGTTTTGCTTTATCCTTTTATACTAATTAGATTCAGTATGAGCTAAAAGCAACCTTGCCTAAATTACCGTAGGAATCAAAATTAGATCACTATCGCCGGATGTCGAGTTGAATGATCGCACAGCGATTAGTTATAATATAATTAGAGCATATGAGATATATGATTTATATATTAATCAATAATTAGTCAATGGTGATATCCGATATTTACTATGTGTTATTAAATTTTGAGGAATTGGTTGTCATGAAGCCCCTTCACTTCAACGGCTAGAGGTATCTTTATCGTAAATTCCAGCAATTTGCGTATGGAGATTGAAGAAGAGATAAATGGAAATAATATAGGACAATATAGATTTATCTCAATCAATCAGCAACATTTGATAGAATTATTGATAAATATTTTGCCATAAAATATTTTTCATAACTAATTTGTTGTACGAAGCATCACGATAGAATCATTGGGTTTGAATTATATGTATTCGTATGAGTAATGCCCAAGCAGCTAGAGTAGAAGTTGTAGACAGGAAATCATTCATGACACTATGATTTATTAGACCTCCTGGTCTCACAGTAAAGTAAAAAACATATAATCTAATACCTACGTTAAGGTTAAACAGTATCTAAAATATATCAGCCCAATAACGATGTCATAAAGACGTACAAGATAACAGGATGTACAAATTGCGTAACTGTGCAATATGATTATAGGATATATTTTATGGAAATATTAAAACTGAAAGCAATTCTAAATGCGATAAAAGGAATATATAAAGTAAAATAAGTTATCTTCTTGATCTGTCAAGAACAGCATCGAAGTATAGTTGTTACAAGTTCTATAGGATCTCTTGTATCTAGGTATTTAAGAATAAGATAACAATTAAGAGTCTAAAAGATTTATGGCATTAAGGAAAAAGAATGCTAAGTGTAGGTTCTGAGTTTGATTTCTCATGTCATCTACGGATTGAGTCAAGGAGGAAAGGGAATCAGTATTTGATTTTAATGGATTTCTAAATTGTAAGAATAAAGAGTTGACATTATTAGATTGTTCAGATAATACCTCTTTTCGCTTTTGCATATATTGAACATCCTCGTCCATAGCTGTACCAAATAGAGATCGTAGGAACTTACCGTTTTTGTAAGGGACGGGGCAGTGGGTATCAATGTGGCCCGGATATGGGCCAAGGGATGATACCCCACACTGACGAAATGTCATAGTTAAGGGTCTGTAGCGGTCCCATGAAGCTTTAGGGTTGATTTTCTGACGATGCGAGCGCAATTTTCTCACATATTGTACGATATAAAATGGGGCGTAATGCTGTGGGCTTTCTTTTCTAGTTGGTGTTCAAATTTCTACTTACTTTTCTGTTTCGGGCATGCAAAGCTTCTTCACCCAATGATGTCTTGAGGAAAGAAGGGCGAGTAATGAATTAATATATATAAATATATCAATATATAAATATCATATATATAATATATATAAATATATATATATAACTATATATATATTAATATATATATATATATTATATATCAGTTAATATTCACATATGAATTCGCTAATTTGGGATATGAATTTAGTAACTTAAGAAGCTCTTTAAAGAGAAACTTGATTAAATAAATTAGAAAGAGAGTCAGTATTTTATCTAAAGTTCATGAATTATTTATTAAATATTAAACAGCAAATTTTATGCTTCTTATTCGGAAAATCTCCTCAGGATGCAGTTTGCTTGTTAAGACGTGCACGTTGATGTGGATTACCGATAAAGAACGGATGAAATTGTGCCAGTTTATATATTCGATAAATAATTTCTTACGTTAGATAAAATACTAGACTCTGCTTCAAAGGGTACAAGTTTTCTCTTTTAAAGGCTTCTAATTTATATATAATATATATATATATATATATAGTATCGAATCTATTAAAATATATAATCAGTTTCATATA
The DNA here is from genome assembly GCA_015478945.1 of Trachelipus rathkii. NCBI lineage: Eukaryota > Metazoa > Arthropoda > Malacostraca > Isopoda > Trachelipodidae > Trachelipus > Trachelipus rathkii. The sequence continues at coordinate 16,562 of JABUQX010058168.1, read as the reverse complement.
TATATACTATATATAATATTATATCTTATATATTTATATTACTAGTACATATCATATATATATATATCTTATATATAATATATATATATATTCTATACTTATATAGATAATATAATTATGTTGTTAGTATTTAAGATATAATGAATTTATAATATAGTACTATATATACGCTCTGTGGTGACTGTATACGGGTATAATATATATATAATTGATATAATATATTATTATGAGGCGTAGGGTAGGGAGTACGGTGATAGTATATATGATTCTAATGGAATATTTATTATTTATATCATTAACTATATATATAATAATATATCAATACTTAACAGTAGTATTATAAAGTATATGATACTTATATAAATATATTACAATATATATATATATAGTAGATATATCTTATATATAAGATAGAATTCATAGTTAACTTCAGTAATTTATTATATATTTAGCAGACGAGTTAAGCATCAGCGAACTAGGAGGGCTGATGTTTTAATAAGCATCTAACATGTGTAAAATCTACCTCCCTTGTCCTAACCCCAGATCTCTATAGGCCACGACTTCCCTTTTGTGATCATGTTCCGTCGGACGGAGACTACGATCTATGGACGCTTCCGTGTTTACAATGGATAAGTACCAGAGTGTGCGTGCTGGTTGTGGTCTTGTGACATCTGCTTTCTTCGTTCTTCTATTCTGTCCTTCTGCTCCTGTTTTCTTCTTCTTCTGTTTCAGGCTTCTTTGATTAATAATCCTCCTTATAGTCTTGATACTGCGACTAACTCTTTATTTAGTAACCAGAGTTTTGATATGTGCGGGTGTTATTTGTGCAAAAACTTGTGTGCAATCGTGTATGAGTTTTTAGATAACGTGTGATCGTATCAGGTATTTCCTGAAATCTTTAAATTATAAATTGCGCTTACTAATAAACTGCAGAATGGTACTTATTTTATTTAAACCCACATCTATTAAAGGTTAAAACAATTCTTTTCAACCTTTTTAGAATTCTAAGAACGATGTTTAAAAACATGCTTCGTTTATAGAAGGTATTTTTAGCACGGTCAAAACGAATGATTCAGACAGTTTAATGAAAGGATGGATAGAAGAAATAGTGATGATATTTATTCAGCCTATCAAAAATCCAAATTGATTTGCAATTGCATTTAAGTTTCGTTTTGTTTAGTCTTGAAGGAAGTACTTCCAAAATCCCAATTTAAAACCGATCTTCCGATAAGTAAATATTATATATGACTACCCTTATGATATAGTAGATTAGATGCTACTATGCGTTAATATACATAGCCTATATATTCTATATAAATTAGTCTAGTGATATAATTACGTATAGTATATATACATTATAATATATATAAAAGATGATATATCAGTAGACCATCAAGGGTGGTGCTGGGTGAATTTTTTGATGGGTAAGGTCGTTTCTCGTCTCTCGTCTCTGCTCCTCTCTCTCTTATAGCTAATAAGTTGATCATCAATTAGTATTTAGTATATAGCTATATATAGATAATATAGATATAGTATACTATGATTACATATATAAGCTTATGTAATACGATTATATGTATGATATAGTATATATATGGAAATTTAGTTATTTAAAGAGACAATCGTGAAGGTCACCTTTGAGATTTCAATTTTCGGGGAGGAAGAAGGGCAAAATCGTAATCTGTTTCTCAGTCTATGTTCTTAACTAAATGAGTGTTAAAAAACCACGAATGTATGGTTTAAAATAAAGAATTACTACTTCAAGAGATTTCAGGACCTATTGTGGGAGGCTTCACAGCAGACCTACAGTTCGCAGTAATGCGACTATTAGTTCGCTGCTAATTGTGCTGAGTGAGTAATCCCTATCTGCTATCACAATTACTTTTCACTCAATATAGCAGACTCGGATTAGCATGGCAAGTTATGTGCTATATTAATTCAACTTCTTGCATCGACCTACACGCCAGTCGTGCCTATCGGGCTTAGACAGCTTGTTTAGAATTACATAGATACATAACAATCTAATCTAACATGAATTAAATAATAATAATATTACATAATAATAATTTATAATAATAATAATACGTATAATATAATAATAGAATGAATAACACATTAAATAGTAACTCAATCATAAATCTCAATCACATAATTAATAGACTAAACGTATTAAATACAGTCATTCATGTTTACACTCGGTAATAATCATGAATTCAATAATATATAAATTTAACATAATACAATTACATAATAGCATAATAAATGATTAATCATAATAATGTACAGATAAAATCATAAACTCTCGACTTAAATGTGACAGATAAAACTAAAATACATGACTCCGCTATGATCGCGGCTATTTATTATCTCACATACATATAACTTATATACTAAGTAATTTATAGTTAAGTAAATCGCAGTAGATATTACTATTCATAATTTATAAATCAACTTATTAGCTAATTGTACTTATAACATTACTACGTGCTAAGCTTTATATATATATATATATTATAAATATATATATATATATACTATCATATATATGACTATATATATATATTTATAATTATAATATAATATTAATGTATATATATAATATATACATCCGTCTATGCTATTTACAAATTTCTTTCAATATTAAATTAAAAATATGATATACTCTGTGTCTTAAACTAAGAGTGCTTTCAAAGATTGATCTTTTTTTTTCGGTTACCGTGTATCTAAGCGCATTTTTACTAAATTCTCTATATATCTTTTATATTATTAACTCATATGTGTTTCTTGTAAAATATCTATCTTACACTCAATAGTATAAATTTTACTTATTATATTATAAACATATATTTTAGTATACAATTGATTGCACAATAGCACCACGCATATAATGAAGAAAGATTTGGAACGATGAAAAGCTTTCACAATTCGGACCTTTAAATCTAATACTTAAACAAAAATTACAGACCGGACCGAACGAGAAAATGGAGGTTAGATTTAAGAAAATGTCTTGTAATAATGCTTCCTTGTTTGTTATTATCCATTACAGAAAAAGTAGATAAAATTTAATTTTCTCAAAATTTCTAAAAAAATATTAATCAAAAGAATATTAGCTACAAGGTTTATTGCGCGAATACATCAGTTACTCGTCAGATCCGATTGTTTATCGTGGTAAACGACCAATATCTATCGATCCCTAAAAAATGACCGCCCTGACTATATTATATATATATATAATATAGTATATATATCATAGATGATTCTTATACATTATATACTACTACAAATATATATAAAATCAAACCAGTTTATATATATTATATACATAGTATATTATCTATACATAGTATACTAAGATCAAATATAATATAGTATATAATATAAGTTAATCTACTCAGATGTTACTAATCTGATAATATAAAGATTAAAAAAGGGAATAGCTTTAGATCACAGTTTAAGGGGGACATTGTAATATAAAAGTTCCAATTTGGTATGTAATAGCTGTTGGACTAAAGAACAGTAGGACACGATCTTGTTTGTAAACTCTGTGGCGCCTCTGGGAAAGTACTCTTCCTGAGAGTTTTCTTGAATTCTACTCTATGTTCCAATTGAAATTTATTTCTTCTTTTTTTCATTGTTTTTTTAAATTGGTTAGTTTTTAATTCTTCATATTTTTAATTATTTATGATTTGTGGGTGTGGGGAAAATTGAGGTTCACTTTTAAAGTCAGTGAATGTAAAGGAAAAACTAAAGTTCATGAACCATAATGTACAATCACACTTTTTTATGTAATTGTAATAATTTTTTTGGAATATTTTGTTATTTTTATAAAACTGTTTCATTAGTATCTTTTTTCTTGCACTAAGAGACGGTCAGTGAAAGGTTAATTGAAACTTAAAAATTCTTCTTAAATACTTCAAGATTTACTATACAAAAGGAAACTATAATAATTTAAGATTTAACTGGCAGCATGTTTTGAAAATTTCAGAATGGAATACCAAAACTTTTTTTCAACTGTACGTGCCACATTTAGTGAGGCAGCATATTCATACATCACCAAAAAAAAAAGTAAAATAAGGCATAAAATATTAGTTATGCATGGTAACAATCGTGTAGCAATAAATATTATTTTTCTTCAGAAAATATAAGAAATAATAGAATATTAAGAAGAACTATATAAATGACCAAAAAGGCACATTATGATAGTGGCAAAGTATAAATTAATTCATTTAAATAGTTTATTACATTAAACAATTAATCAGTATTAATGTCATTAAATAGTAAACACAGTTCTTTCTGTATTTATGAATAAGATCTTTTCCACAATAAAAAAATTAGGCATACTTTATACATCAATAACGTACAAAGTGTATATAAAAATAGTCGTAATATATTTTGAAAGAAAGGAAAACCATATTCAAATAAATGTTGAATAGAATTTTAATGATATAAGAATAATTATAAAATAAAATGTCTTGCAGTCAAAATTGGGCATGATGTAAAGAACAAATAGATGTAAGTGAGGCACGTGCCATTTTGAAAATGAATCAGTGCCACCATTTGTACAACTATATTTTAAAGCATATTGAAGAGAGGTTATGATTCCTCACTTAAAATAATAATTATTACAAATCTATTATAAAAAGATAACACAACAGTACTTACCTCTATAGAATTATATATATATATATTATATAAAATATTTTTAATATATATATATATATATATATAGTATATAATAATTATTATATATAATATATATATATAATTATATATAATATTATATATATAATATATATATATATAATAATATAAACATATAATATATATATATTATAATATATATATATAATATATAATATATATATAACTTTTTGTATGAAAAACAACTAAAATATGCTCTTTTTATTATGTCCAGAATATATTTTAGAATGCAGTATTAATAAATGTAATTATTTTTTGTAAGTATTAAAATCTAATTTCATGCAATTTAGTTATGTGGCGAACTTTTGAGTAGAAATTTTATTTTGCACATAGCTTAATTTAAATATGATTAAGGGCCTCCCGGGAAGGAGACCTGGGCGAATTCCAACCTGTCGATCCCTGGAAGCCGAGAACCCGATCATGCCATCGTGTGTACACTTGGGTTCACATTAGTTTTAAAAAAAATATAGTTAAATATAAATATATTACTTGTACCCTAGATGTGTCTATAAAAAGACCGAGTTTTGTAAAATATTAGTTTAATTTTTTAAAATAATTGTAAAAAATAAAATATTTATGATTTAATTTTGGTGCAATTTAAGACTTTACTAAGGTGTCTTATGCTTTCTCTTCTTTTCAACTTAACTTTACCCATTTAATCATTTATTTATTCATTTATCTATTTTATGGACTTATTTTAAAAATTTGTGAATTTATGTCTTCATTTAAGTTAGACCGTGTTAGTTAATGGGGTAAAGACTTTGATTATTTAACCGTTTTTATGGAGATAACTACATTTTAATAAATTTCTTTAAGAAAACATCAATCTTGTAAAAGATGTTGAAACTGATACATTTATGAGGATTATTGCTAACGTTGAAGCATTAGATAATTATATAATAAACTTATATTAATTACACTATGGTTTGTAATTAATAAGTGAACTTGACTTTAAGATGAATTTATTTGTTTTTAATAAATTTAATTTGGGAGATTGACATTTCATTTATAACGTTGTTTTGGATTCTTGCTTAATCTACCAAGAACCAAAAAGAACCCGGACATTGTATCTATATTCCTTTATGCGTAGCAAAGGAGCGGACAGGTCTGGATGCTTTCGTAAGAGCTGCAATGGTAAATGGCGTTAACTCTCATGTTAATTCTTAATTTAATCATTTCAAGATAACAGAGATAACCCACAATTGAAAATTTAGTTTCATTCGGATTGAATGGTTGGTCTGGGTTTTTCATCCAGTTTTTGAGTTCTCGGTACAGTGAAGATCGAGGAACGTCGTTCCATTCCAAAAACAACCACAACCGGAAATATATATATATATATATATATATACAAATATATATATATAACTATATATATTATTAATATTATATATATAGTATATATTATAATATTATCATATATATATATATAATATATATATAGGGTTAGCATGTTTTGTAATATTCATTGTCCTGGATTTTTTGTTGTTTGATTTCAGTTGTTCTCCCTGATAGGAAGTTTGATATTCATTTCTTTAAAGTAATGGTGATTATATAATATATATATACTATATATATTATATATATATAAATATATATGTTTTATACTAAAGATGTATATGTTATAGATGATTATTTGCAATGAGGACGTCATACCGGCTGTTTATGTGTTCTTATCTCTCTCTAAAGTGGTTCAAAAAATACAAAAATTTATCTCATTATCTATATTACACACAAAAAATCAAGAATTATATTATATATATATATATCATATATATTATATTATATATATATATATATTACTATATATATATATATAATATATACTATTATACCCAAATATTTAAAATCCTTAGCAACTAAA
>JABUQX010058168.1:0-5000 GCA_015478945.1 Trachelipus rathkii | reverse complement strand
CCATATAGAATTAGATTTCGAAAGCGTTGAAGAAGAAGAGGATTGTCATAAATACTATGAATATTATTTATCAAAGTATTAGTTTCGTAAACAACATAAGTGTTAATTTAAGTTTTATCTATAAATTGTGAATTAGTTTTAGAATATAGATTTAGGATTTTTTTAGGGTGTGGTTGTTTGAGCTGGGTTTGGAGCTTGAGGTATTGGGGAAGCTTGCCTCAGGGTGTGGTTGATCCCGCGTAAACGGTGCAGCCAGATTCAAGTGTTGGGAATAGTGGAAAAGTCTTAGAGTGAGTGAATAGAGGTCAGGGATAAAAAGGGGAGCTAAGGGGGATAAAGTAGCTAGGAATGGGTAAAGAGATATAAGATTCGAGTGAGGTGGTATGAATCGTACGAAAGAGGATAAACTGAGGATTATTGAAAAAGGGGAAGAAAACATCCACCAAAACCAAACCCACCAACACAGACCACATACCCCCCCGCATCAAGCCACCACACAAGGCTTAATGTTCGCAAAGCAAAAAATGTTGACCACCGATATAGCTAGACGGTTGACAGAAAAACAAAGCTGAAAGAGAATACGAAGGAGATGGACTTTGGAAAATTTAAAAGGGTAATGATTTCGGTGGACGTGAACGAGAGAGCAGTTGAGGGGCGAGGGAAGGGTGGGGAAGTAGTTATGAGAAAGAGTTAAAGAGTAAGGATAAAAATGTGCCCAAATTAGAGTGAGTTTTCGAGAATAATGTGGGTTTAAAATGAAATTTGGGGGGGAACATGATGGGTTTTTATATGGCGCGTATGCACAGTAAATGGAGCGAGGAGGGAGGAGAGAGAAAGGATTTTGGAGTGAGCTTGAATGGAATGATTGGGAAAGTTTCGGGGTAAATGATAAATTGTTTATTAGGAGATATGAATGCAGGAGTGGAACGAGAGGAAGAATGGAGAGACTTATAGTCATTTGGGGGTAGGGGAAGGATGATAATGGAGAAAGAAAGTCTTGTTAGAAGTTGTGTGTTGATTAAGAAGAATGATAAATTGGGACATAACTTGGCTCTCAAGAAAAGTGAAATCATACAGTTATACATGGGAAGAGTGAGATTAACAGGGGGAGAGCTGGCGATATCTAGGATTATGTGTGTATAATAGAAAGGATAAGAGGGCATATTACTAGTGTAAATGTATTCAGAGGGGCATGTAGGGGGTTATCTGATCACCATTTGGTGGTTGCTAGGTTAAGGGTAGGGGGAGAGGAAACGGTTAGGGAAAGAGAAATAAAGAGGAGAATAGAAGTTAAGGTGGAAAAATTAGATGATGGCAATGATGTCATAGGAGGGAAGTTTTTGAGGGGTAGGAGATAAGTGGAGGGACGTGAAGAGGGACGGAAATTAGGAAGTGGGGGAGGAAGGTGGATCGAGATTTAAAGAGACAATTTGTGAAGAGGCCAGGAGGAAATGTGGAGTAAAAAAGGTGGGTGCAATATGCCCGCGCTCCACAGTGATGCCACGTGCGAAAACATGGATAGGCACTTGAGAGTAGGAGGTGAAAAGACCGTTGGTGTATGAAAAAGAAAAAAAATGAAGGCTTCTATCGTGAATGGTTGGGGGGAATAGAAGAGGAGGGGAAGCTGGGGAAGGAATATAGAAGGGTTTAGAGGGCAGCAAAGAGGGCGTTGGAGAGGGCGAAGAGAATGCATTAATAAGACATGGAATGTAGAACAATGACAGAAATTTGAAGAAACGTGGTGAGCAAGACTATTCTTGGAAGAAGTCAAATGATAAAAAGGAAGACTTGAGTGGGACGGGCGTTGGGTGGGGAGGGTGTAGTTATGGCAAAGAGAGCAGTAGGTATAGATAGTGTGCGGACCTCTAGATCTTTTCTGGTGAGCGTTACGCTGCTTAAAGAATCATGTTCTCGTGGGGTGGACGAAGTTCTGTATTACCTGCTCTTTAGACGTTATCATGCTGCGATTAGTTTATGAATGCAAATATTGTGTGTGTGGGAGAGATGCGGTCTCTCCTGCATGAGTGCGTAGAGCAACTGTGACAGCAGGGTGGGGGCGGTGAGGCCAGTGGGGCAGCAGTGGCTGCTTATAGAGAAACCTACTTACAAATGGATTGAACATTATGTAGGGGCGTTAAACTAAAGGAAAAAAAAGAAAGTTCCATAAAGGTTAGACTGGTGTGAGTATTGAAATTTGTTTACAGATGGGAGGGCAGAGGTGGCGGAATGGCGGTTACGTAGCAGTTACCTATATATTTATGTTGGAGCGAGGGGAGAGGTATCACAGGATTGGTGTTGTCCGCATGGTTGTTTGGTTTCCCCTGTATAAGGAAAGGGGATAAGGATGGAGTGCTTGGGGGGGAATCATATTAGAGGTATTTGTCCTTTGAGTGTAGTTAGGAAAGTGTAGGGGATACTAACTTGAGAGTGGTGAGAGATTTAAACGGAGGAGAATTGGGGGAAAACAATGGAGATTTAGGGTGGGAAAGGGTGGGGGATCAAGTATTCACGATGAAAGATGTTTGTGGAGAGGGTTATATACGAAGAGCGCAAGTGGTAAGGTGTACGGGTGTTTCATTTAATTGGCAGACGCAACTCTAGCGATCGAGTTGAAAGAGGAGCGCACCGCGCGAATATAGTGGAAGAAGGATTGACATAGGTTAGGAATTTGGAGGTGTAGGGTAATGGGCTAAGCAGTGAGTTTGAAAACAGCATTGTTGTATTAAGAGGTCTACAACGCAACATGTTTTATCGCGCCTACCACAGTGAGAGAATGACTCGATGCTGTGGGGTATATAGGGGATGGAAGATGAGCTGTTATTGCGTGGGTGCTGTAGAAGGTGAGTGTCAGTTGAATGACTTAGGCTCGCTGAATAGGTGTACGATGGCTTTTCAAGGTGCTCTATATTATGATCGAGCTCGCGCGGTCCGTGCGTGTGTCACGAATATGGATAAGGAGGAGTAAGTAAGGGTTGTCATGAGGATGCGAACTCGTTCAGATTTAGCTGGAGATTTAGATGATGGTTGTGAATAGATGGAATAGAGAGTGAGCATTGTGCTCAGTACTGAATTGGCGTTGCGTCCCGAGTGGCATATTGTCTATTGTACTTCTTGTCGGGTATGGTATAGGTCGGCTCTCTCGCGCACCGACTCTCGATCGCGCCAGACGCCTAGACTAGATATTGGTGAAAGGATAGTTTAGATAGAGGGTGTTATGGACATAGGGTTCTTATAGGATAAACCCCAGGAAAAGAGTAAAGTTGATTACGTGCTTTAGTAAGTAGAGGATGAACATCAGTCTGGGGGAGGGGTTATCAGTAATTATTAAATGTCATAGAGGTATGTAGTTATATTAGAGAAGTTATCAAATGGTTTTTCATGATATATTATGGATGGATTTGTATAGTAAGGTAATGAGGATGAAGTGAGAGTAAGATCACAGTGAGAGGAATGAAGCTGAATTAGATAAGCATTGAGTGCAGTCTGTAATGAGAATTATGAAAGGGGGATTTATCACATTAATTTAAGCATATAAGTTGTTTTGAAAAATATGTGTTCTAGCTAGGTACTATATGGGTTGGAAAACTAATGGGGTATAGTGAATTGCTTAGTCCAAGAATGATAGCTGGAAGGTTTGAGATGAAAGGTTAGAGACGCTAGGTATATGATGGTGTGTGTTTAGCAAAAGAGAGGGATTAGGAATTAGTATAGGTTATAAAAGAGAGTAAGTGTTGATTATTGGAAAAAAATGGATTTGGTTGAGAATAGCCGGAGAGGGAATGTTTAAGTAATGGTCATAATTTTACTATTATGGTAGAGAAGTTCAAGTAGAGATATAGGAGGAACTAGTAGAGATGGGTATTAGGAGCGTTTCGAGGAGCGGCGAGTACGCAGGCGAGCTCGGTAGGATCGCGAGCAAGAGGGAGAAGAAATGATATTACACAGAAGAGGTGGCAAGTCGCTTAGTAGTGACATGAGAAATATGGGATGTTCTAAGTGAGGTGACGAAAAATAGTAATCTTTTGTTATTATTGTTATGATGGTTTATTTTTGGTGTTGTTATGTGTTGTTTTTTTTACCTTTAGTTGTTAGGGCGAGAGGTACGCTGAGGAAAAATGATGAGGTAAGGAGTATGTGATATGTGTAGATCTCTGGTGTGAAAGGGAGAATATTATGAACTTTGCAAGTCTATGGGCGACGGTCTCTCGAAGCTTACCGCCACCGGGTGAAGACACGAGGGGGGGAAACAGTATAGTGTTAGTACCCCTAGAATAGGGATGTCGAAGCGCTCAGTGAAGATAGAGTAACCAGTCCGTATCACCATAAATTACCTCAAAAGAGCTGGGTGAGGTCTCGAGAGACTCTCTCCCGTGTAGGTTGGATAATTTAATAAGTATCCACTACTCCTCCGTAGTGTCCCCTCAGGTACCCTAAAGGCATCACTAGCATGTGAGATAACCCGACTCCTTAGCTCATCTCGGTACTTAGCTAGGAATATATAATATACATATATATATACCCTTGTATGTTTTCTATAATTACAATTTTCCTTACTAAAATTTTACCAGCATTTCCAAAATGTATTCCTTTTCGCTGTAGCTATTGTAGTTTTTGACATAATGCAATTGTTTTTTTTTTTTTTTCATTATCGACCCTAAAACGTCATCTGGCCAGCCTAATCATAGAGGCTACCTGTGAAAAGTTTTTTTTTGATCCGAGCTCCCGTTCCGTGTGGGTGTTAAAGACACTTATTACCTATTAAATATCTATATATTATAGTCTATAATAATATTACATATATAATATATCTATTTATAATATATATATATTAATATTAATATTATATTATAATATATTATAGTAATATTAATTATATATAATTATATCATATAGTAATATATATATATAATATATTATAATATATTATTATAATATATATATATTATATTATATATATATATTATATATACTATATTATATATATCTTCTACACTACCATT
>JABUQX010058167.1:55000-58951 GCA_015478945.1 Trachelipus rathkii | reverse complement strand
CTATATATATATATATATATATATATATATATATATATATACTATATATATATATATATACTACAATACAGAGAGACAGACACACACACACACACACACACACACATATATATATATATATATATACAAAAACTATAACCTAATGATGGATGAGATATATATATATATATGCTCTTGCTACTGCTGTGCTGCTTAGCCCTATATCTCTATAATATATATATAAATAATACAGACACACACACACACACACACACACACATATATATATATATATATATATATATATATATATATATATATATATATATATATATATATAATATATATATATATATATATATATATATATATATATATATATATAATACAGACTCACACACACACACACACACACACACACACATATATATATATATATATATATATATATATATATATATATATATATATATAACCATCAATCAGCCTTATACAACCCTTTAGCAATAACATATATTACAGACTCAACACACACACACATATATATATGTATATATTATACATATATCTTGCTATATATATATATACCCTTGTATATATGCTCCCATGCTACTGCTTAATAATATACACCTTAACCTTGTATATGCATATATATATATATGTGTGTGTGTGTGTGTGTGTGTGTGTGTGAAAATAAGTGTTGAGAGCCTTATTTCAGTGAAATTCACCAGAAATCTTATTACCTTAAGGACATCATGGGAAACATAAACTAAGGATTTAACAATGCTTTGTTCGAATTAATTTTAATCTTTTAAGTATTAAAGTACTTTGTTAACTACGAATGAAACAGTCGGATAAAATTATTATTATTATTATTATTATTATTATTATTATTATTATGTATGTGTGTGTGTGTGTGTGTGTGTGTGTGTGTGTGTATTATTATTATAATTATTATTTTTATTATTATTATTTTATTATTATTATTATTATTATTATTATTATTATTATTATTATTATTATTATTATTATTATTATTATTATTATTATTATTATTATTATTATTATTATTATTATTATTATTATTATTATTATTATTATTATTATTATTATGAGATTTACAAGCCTTTTCCAACTTTCTAAAGGTATCAACCGCTTCATGATTGATTTTCTTAAGGACTATTCTAGAATAAAATAGAACAACCGCTTTCTGAACTTTTAATCTAATATTTCGCCTGGCCACTTCAGGCATCATCGGAGACGAGTTCAAGACTAATTTAACAATTGATGAAACAAAATAAATATTATTTAAATATAAATGTGAAGTAACAAAATAAATTTTTTATAACCAACGTAAATCTAAAATCCTTAAATAATAAATATATCAATAAAGAGATTCTATCTAGTCAAACCTAAAAAAATTTCAAAAAATTCTTCATTTCATTATACTTGATGTTGATAACCGGCTTGTGCCTTTTTATTAAGAGGGACTCAGCCAGCCTCAATTCAAAGAAATTTCCTGCACGGTGTAGAATGTCAAAATTAGAAATATCGAGATTGGGTTTGGGGGTTCCATGTTCGTTTTTAAAGTGCTCAAAGATCTTACTGGGCCTGTATCTATGTTGTGAGACACGGAGTTTGAGAGAATTAGTGGTATACCCGATGTAAGAGGCATTACAGCCATCTTTATTACAGTGAAATTGGTATACCACATGATTCACATTCTCCTTAGTCCCACTAGCTCTTTCAGAAAACATAGAAGAAAGTTTCAATGGCTTGTAGTAAGATCTAAGTTTTATTTCTTTAGTGTTAGATTTGGACTTGATGTGGTATTGAATTATTTTCTTCAACCTTGTATTTTCATAATTAAATCTATCTATAGTTTGGGATCTGAAAAAGAATGTCAAGCTATCCCTATTATCTTCTGCTTTTTCTTCGACAATTTTCTTATTTATAAAGGTTTTAATGATTTTATCTAGTAGATATTGGGGAAAGTTGTTATTAACAAGATTCTGTTTAATTCTTGAGAGCTCTGCGTCAAAAAGTTTCCAGTCAGAGCAAATACGGTAAGCTCTATGCAGTAAAGTTTTAATTAGGGCGATTTTGTAAGTAAGGGGTAAGTGTGAACTGAAATTAGTATATAGGCCTTTGTCAGTAGGTTTGACGTAAATACTTGTGGTGAGGGCTCCACTTGGATCAAAGGAGATGTTAACGTCTAAAAAATGGAAGGAGTTATTTTCAGATTTTTCAAAAGTAAAATTTAGGACACTTAAATTTTGGAGTTCATCAATAAAGAGCTTAACATCTTCATCACGTTTGAAGACCACGAAGGTGTCATCAACATATCGTATATATAGTCTGGGATTGAAAGAATTATTTTTGCTTAATATTAAGTTTTCAATATGCGACATGTAGAAGTCAGCGAACGTTGGTCCAAGTGGGGAACCCATGGAAACACCATCTACCTGAATATATGTTTTTCCATCGAATTCAAAAGGAGTCATAGTAGTGCATTTGGTTAAAAGATTTTTTTTTTTTTAAGTTTAACACCAAATGACAAGATTTATTCTTTAGATGTTGAAAGCTTATTCACAAACGTACCTGTGAGAGATACAATTGAGATAATACTGGAAAGAACTTACAACCATCCATCATTACAACCTCCCAATATTGATAAATCTGTTTTAAAAAATCTTTTAACCAAATGCACTACTATGACTCCTTTTGAATTCGATGGAAAAACATATATTCAGGTAGATGGTGTTTCCATGGGTTCCCCACTTGGACCAACGTTCGCTGACTTCTACATGTCGCATATTGAAAACTTAATATTAAGCAAAAATAATTCTTTCAATCCCAGACTATATATACGATATGTTGATGACACCTTCGTGGTCTTCAAACGTGATGAAGATGTTAAGCTCTTTATTGATGAACTCCAAAATTTAAGTGTCCTAAATTTTACTTTTGAAAAATCTGAAAATAACTCCTTCCATTTTTTAGACGTTAACATCTCCTTTGATCCAAGTGGAGCCCTCACCACAAGTATTTACGTCAAACCTACTGACAAAGGCCTATATACTAATTTCAGTTCACACTTACCCCTTACTTACAAAATCGCCCTAATTAAAACTTTACTGCATAGAGCTTACCGTATTTGCTCTGACTGGAAACTTTTTGACGCAGAGCTCTCAAGAATTAAACAGAATCTTGTTAATAACAACTTTCCCCAATATCTACTAGATAAAATCATTAAAACCTTTATAAATAAGAAAATTGTCGAAGAAAAAGCAGAAGATAATAGGGATAGCTTGACATTCTTTTTCAGATCCCAAACTATAGATAGATTTAATTATGAAAATACAAGGTTGAAGAAAATAATTCAATACCACATCAAGTCCAAATCTAACACTAAAGAAATAAAACTTAGATCTTACTACAAGCCATTGAAACTTTCTTCTATGTTTTCTGAAAGAGCTAGTGGGACTAAGGAGAATGTGAATCATGTGGTATACCAATTTCACTGTAATAAAGATGGCTGTAATGCCTCTTACATCGGGTATACCACTAATTCTCTCAAACTCCGTGTCTCACAACATAGATACAGGCCCAGTAAGATCTTTGAGCACTTTAAAAACGAACATGGAACCCCCAAACCAAATCTCGATATTTCTAATTTTGACATTCTACACCGTGCAGGAAATTTCTTTGAATTGAGGCTGGCTGAGTCCCTCTTAATAAAAAAGCACAAGCCAATTATCAACATCAAGTATAATGAAATGGAGAATTTTTTGAACATTTTTTAGGTTTGACTAGATAGAATCTCTTTATTGATATATTTATTATTTAAGGATTTTAGATTTACGTTGGTTATAAAAAATTTATTTTGTTACTTCACATTTATATTTAAATAATATTTATTTTGTTTCATCAATTGTTAAATTTAGTCTTGAACTCGTCTCCGATGATGCC
>JABUQX010058167.1:35000-37500 GCA_015478945.1 Trachelipus rathkii | reverse complement strand
TTCTTCTTCTTCTTCTCTTATATGTTGTAATATATGTATATGGCTTATAGCAACATAACCTTCTTAATAACCCAGCCAGCAGCCTTGTATATAACAACATATATATATATATATATATATACTTTAACTATGTCTAAATAACCAACCTTAGCTAATAATATGCTCAATAATATATATCTTATATGGCTATATATATTTATATATATATATGTAATAATATAATAATAATATATATATAACATGTAATATATATATATATATATATATATAATAATATGTGCCCTATTCTTTATATATATGAAATAATATATATAACTATAATAACTAATAATATATATATATATATATATAATATATATATATATATATAATAATATAGCAATAATAACTATATATATAATATATATAATAATATATATATATATATAGTAATATATATAATATATATAATAATAATAATATATATTAATAATATATATATAGCCTTAACTATATATATATGTAACATATATAGTAACAACGCTATACCTTTGCTATCAATAGCACCAACTATATATTATATATGCTTAGCATATATATATATATGCTGCTCTATATGTATAACCAGCCATATATATATATATTTATAACAACAATAACATATATATATACTCTTCCAACTGCTGCTGCTCCGCATATAGCAACCCAATAACCTTAACACACCTTAATATATATATATATATTATATATATATATATATATATATATATATATAAATTATTATTCTTGCTCTTTTAACAGCAAAAAGTTAGATAGATTCTTCCTTTTATATTGTGTAGCTATGAAGAATAATAATTAAATCCAGATCTGTTAGTCGTTCCTCCATTATATTATTGAAAAAATATGTTTTGAGCCTTTTCAGATTTCAGATATCTTTCTTGAGTTGGTAGTGAGATAGATGCAAATATCCTTATAACAATCAAACTGCGACTGCATTAATCAAGCTTATTTTCAAAGTTCGTAAGATTTTTAAAAGATATCGATGGAGTCATTTTCCTAAGATTGGAAAGTATGGATCTGTGGCTAAAGAACTTCCACTTTAACTTGATTGAAAAATCATAAAGAAAAGGAATTAAAATTGTTTGATTTCTTTCCGTTTTACATTGATTCTGACAAGTGACATTCTCATTTCTTCATTAATAAAAATACAAAAGTTTTGATGCAACTTCCAAAATGCTTGAAAAATTTTGAACGATCTTTGCGGGAAAATCTTTCGAAACAAGTATCACATATTCAATATGATTAACAGTAGTTGTTGTTAATAATGATGGAAACTGCAGTGTAGTACATAATGGTAAAATAATAAAGTTGAAGTTTATGACCTATTAGCTCGTGATTGCAGATTTCAAAAGATTTGAGTTTTCTAAGAATGTTCAAAATCATGATCCATCTGGAACTCCTCTAAAGCCTTAAAAGGTTCTCCAATTCAAATCATAACAATCCATCGTAATTTTCCAGTCACTTTGTTTCACCCATTCGTCTTAGTTTTGATCGGTTTGTCTATCAGGTGAGATAACTTTTATAATTTTTTTCTATTAAAATAGTGGCCAGTTATTATTTTTTTTTTTTACAGATAACACCAGCGCCATATATATATATATATATATTATAATAATATATGTATATTTATATCCAATAATAATATAGCAATAATAATAACTGCTATGCTAATAACAATAATAATAATAATAATAATATATATATATATAATATCTAATAATATATATATATATATAAATGCTGTATATATATATATATATATATATATATATATATACAATAACAATAATATATGATAATAATATTAATAATATATATATGTATATATATATAACAATATCTATATATATATATATATATATATATATATATAATATATATATATATATTGTGCCAATAATGTTTAAGTATTGTACTCCAAATGAATGTGAACACCAGTAATGAACATAAAATGTGGCTGCATATTTTAGACAGTTTGAACACCTCCACAACTTTCCTTCGTTGATGCTGTACCATTATATCGTTTTCCATTTTAATTTTACTATTTATTTGAACCTTTGTAGTAATGCCTCCGCTAGAGATTCTTGTGGCTTCAGAAGCCACTCAATTTAAGAGCTCTTCATGAACGACAAATGTTTTCCTCATTTCTATTAATATATATTATTAATTTGCTTTTCTTATTATTTTTATTATCTTTATAAATAAATAAAAATTAAGAGACTCAAGCCATAATTTTTTTTTAAAAAGTTTAAATAATTTTGGAGGTGGGATCCAGACCTCATCAAACCACCCTGACCACGGCCTTATATATATATATATATATATATATATATATATATAATATATATATATATATATATATATATATATATATATATATATACCAACAAATAAATGCTACTGTATATATATATACATCCATAAAAACCTATATATATATACCTATATATGTATATACGAA
>JABUQX010058167.1:27500-30000 GCA_015478945.1 Trachelipus rathkii | reverse complement strand
CTGAAGGACTGATTGGTGAACAACAAGGTGCATTTAGAAATGGTAGAGGATGTGTGGATCAAATTTTTACATCGATACAAATGATTGAGTAAATGATAGAGCAGAGAAATAAATTGTATCTAAGTTTTAAGGACATGCAACAGGTGTATGACCGGATTAATAGGAGAAGCTCTTGTTTCAAATTTTGAACATGCAAACTTGTTGTTAGGTTGCCGTGCAAACCTGCAGTTTTGATCCAAACAATCTAGTTGACAAAATTGAAACTTGCTGAAGGTGTGCCGCATCAAACGTAGGAAAATTTAAAGTAAAGGTTAAAAACAAAGATAATTTGTGCGGTCTTTGTTTAAAGTTCTTATTATGAATACAGGTTAACTAAGATAATCCGGTTAACTACTCTTTAACGATGCTCATATAATTCCGACCAAAGGGGAAACAAAATACAAAAGGACCGGAAGAGAGAGAGAGTTTGGAAAGAAGAAGGACAGTCAGAGGAAATTTATTGAAGAGATGATGTGGAGTCTGGGAATCTACAGAAGATTTGGTTGGAATATTTTAAGAGGAGAGAGAGAAAGAAATCTTTGGTTCATAGTAGACAGAAATTTCAAAGGAAAAGAAAATTACAATTTTAGATTTTAAAAATGTAAAATTTTAAACATTTAAATTGATTTCATTTGTAATCTGGGTTCGAGGAGCTGAAAATTTTAAAATCATTGCTTTTTGACTATTTCGGGATGTTAATTATTAAATACAAAAATAAAATTACAAAAAAAGAAGAAATTTAAAATAATAAATTGTAGAAGGTGAAGTTGCGTCTCTCAAGTCTATCGTCGAGTCATATGAAGTAAATTTTCCAAATTCTCTTTCACTTGTTTCAAGGGGCTGGAAACCCCCTTCTATCACATTTATCTTTCCGCGAATGGTAGTGATATATCGTTTTCTTTTACAGCTGTTACCACTACTCACGGGCGGAGCCCTATTTAAGGAGGGGGTGTTGCACGCCTCAGAAGTTCAGCAACTAACGCAAATTAGGCAGATGAGCACAGACGCAGGCATTGAAGTGAGAGAGACTAAATTCAGCAGGAAACAGAAGATGGAAGAGAATTCCACAGAACAGAAGTGGCAGGAAAGAAGGAAGCACCGCAGCGAACTAGCCTGGAGTTACCAATATCAACACAAACACATGTGCAGACACAGCATCCCTTGTGCTACGAGGGCGTCGTAAAGGTGGTGGTACGCGAGTGATAAGTTCCCTCGAGAACTTGCCACTGCGGTACCTATAAAAAAGGAGATAAATCACCAATATCGTGCCGCAAAGATAGAGGGTCATTAAGTGGAAAGTATGGAACAGTTTATAAGAATTTTGGCCTTTGACTCGGACCTAACCAAAAGCCGGGTGAAACCAGAGTCCCCCAGATATGAGAGCAGTACTCCAGACAAGGGTAGATGAGGCCCTTGTATAGCTGGAGTAACTGAGAAGAGGAAAAATAATCTCGCAGTCTAAACAGAACTCCCAGTTTCTTTGAGGCCGCCCTAGCAACCGTTGTGATGTGAGGTTTCCAAGACATTTTTTTGTTTATGTTAAGGCCAAGGATGTTTGTATTGTCAATAGGAGAGAGGAGAAAACCGCCGAAAGAGATAGGAAAGTTAGAATGTGTTTTAAAGAGTGAGATTTGTAGAAGTTGGGTTTCTAAAGAATTGAATTTCACAAGGTTGAGACGACCTCACCCGGAAATTCTATCCAGATCAGCGAGAATAGAATTGGAACGATTAAGGCGAGAGGCAATTCTAGATGCGAAAGAGGGAGCAGAATTGAAATAAGTTGAAGAATGAAGGGTCGAGTCATCGGCATACGAGTGGATAAAGTTAGATGTGCAGGTGAATAGATCATTAATGAAAAGTAGGAATAAATTAGGAGATAAGACAGAACCCTGAGGAACACCACTATTGATAGAAAAACAAGAAGAAGTCGCCCCATCAACAACAGCCGATATTGAGCGATTTGAAAGAAAACTAGACATAAGTAAGCAAAGAGAAGGAGGAAACCCAAAGAAGGGGAGCTTGGAGAGCAGCGACGCGTGTCATACCCGATTAAATGCCTTGGATATGTCAAGCGCCACCACGAAAGTCTCCCCGTAGTTCCTGAGGGCGGAAAACCATAAATCAGTTAGATAGGAAAGTATATCGCCAGTAGACCTCGAGCGCCGAAAGCCGTACTGGCGATCGGAAAGAAGTGAATGAGATTCCAGATGATCTAAAAATGAGAGTTGAGAAGGGTTTCAAGATCTTAGATAGAATACAGTGAGAGCTATGGGGCGATATATATATATATATATATATATATATATATATATATATATATATATATATATATATATTATATATACTATATATATATATATATATATATATATATATATACTATATATATATATATAAAATCTTTTCCTTATCAGTTTCCTTTTTCTTTCATGATCTGAAAGAGGAAAACAGTGATTCTTTT
>JABUQX010058167.1:0-5000 GCA_015478945.1 Trachelipus rathkii | reverse complement strand
ATGCGGATATTTAATGTTGCACTCGTGGATGCGAATGTTTCCATTAACATATCTCTATGTAGGGATGCAAGAACACCCATACCGTGTGTTCTGCGTGTGGTAAGGGGCGACTAAATCGACAGAGGGAGAGTATTGCAATCTAAGCGATGGGAGTACGGTCACCTCCCATTGGGCTTTTGGTTTGTAGTGTATATCCCGTGACATTTCAGAGCCCAATGGTTTGCCTCTCTTTTGCGTTTATATCTACACTCTTCTTACAGAAAACACCTTTCCTTATATCCCAGTGTGTGGGGGAGAAAGAATTCCCACAGCGTATGTTCTCCGTGTCGTATAGCGACTTAAGGGACAGTGTTAGTTAGGTTGGCTACCCACTACCACCTATCTCTTGCCAGGAATGCTAATGCATGCCTCGGAGAAGGTCGTGATCGCCGTAAGCGACCTTCTATCTTTCGGCGAAAATGTATGAGTCGTATGGGTACATGGAATGTTAGAGGAATAAATGATGAGGAGAATAGGAGAGAGGTGATGAGTGTATTAGGAAGGGTAAATTTGATATGCTCCCTGTGACTGAAACAAAAAGATGAAAGGATGCCGTGAAGATGAGTGGTGCGATGTAAAATGTATGTGCGCTGGAGTGGAGAGGAATGAGAGGGGAGAGAAGGAGTTGCGATTCTGATGAGTGACCTGTGGCATAGAGCTATGGTGGATTTTGTTTGTGTGAGTAGTACTAGAAGTCTAATGGTTAAATTTAAGTTTGAAAAGGTCAGGGTATGTGTGGTTGTAACATATGGTCCATCTGAGGGTGATGTTAAGGAGAGTGGGATTTTCTGGGATAATCTGAATGATGTTTTGGATGGGGTGAGTAGGAGCTTCAGATTGATTGTGTTGGGCGATCTAGATGACTTGGAGAGGTGATCAGAAAATGGACGGTATAACCGGTGACTTTGGGGTGATGGGAGAAAATGAGAAAGGTGGGAAGGTGATTAATTTCTGTGAGGAGAGAGGTATGTGTGTAAGTACTTTTTTGTAAAAGCACAAGAGTATTAAGTATACTAGAGTTGGTGTAGGTAGAGATGGTATCGAAGTGAAAAATATAATTGATTTTGCTTTGGTGAAGAAGATGTTGAAGTATGTGATGGATGTTAAATCAGTGAGGTTGTTAGGGATGGGATTATCGGATCATTATGTTGTTTTATGAAAGATTAAGTTAGTGGGGACTTGGATGGAGAGGAAGGAGATAAGAAAGGGTGTGAGAAGAATTAAGATTGAGAAGTTAAATGAACAAGGTAATAAAGAAAAGTATTTAAGAGCTCTTGCAAATAAATCAGTTGAATGTGAACAATATGAAACTGAACAAATCTTGACGCAAATTTAAGAACTTTTTATTAGTAGGGCAAGTGAAATACGTGGATGTGCTAAAGTAGGAAGTAAGAATGTTACCAGTGAGTGGTGGAATGAAGAGGTGATGCAAGATGTTAAAAATTAAAAAGAGGCGTGGTTGAATGTATTAAAAGACAATGAAGAGGTTTCAAAAGAAAGGTGTTTGGTGTTATATAAGGAGGAAAAAAATGAAGACTAAAAGTTAAGAGGATAGGTAAGAGGATAAATGATATAAATAAAGAGTTTGGAAGGAGGATGAATGTGGACTTACAACTTTACAAGGGCATAGGAAGCTCTTCTAGAAGGAAGCGCGAAATGTCATGAATGAAAGTAAACGGAATCTGCAAAGCATAGTGAATAGAGATGTGCTTTCGTAACTGATGAAATGGATGTGAGAAGAGTGTGGAGGGAACACTTCGAAAATCTGCATAACATTGGGAGTAATGTTTGCAGGAACTTCGGCTATGTTATCGCGACTTCTTCCAACCGTCGGAATATAAATCGCCGCTAACCTCTATAGAAAGAGGTGACAATGATAGGGGAGGCAGGAATTTGTTCCCTATTCTCCAGTCCTTCTTCAAGCTAGACTTCAAGCAGTTGCAGCATGAATTCATCTGTCCACTGACCTCACTCTCTGCTCGATCTGCGTGGCTCCAATTAGTGAGTTTACTAAGGTCGACTTAGCTGATCTTTTTAAGCAGCTCCCTACTCCGGTTGTTATACTAGGAGACTTCAACCTTCGCCACCCCTTATGGGTCGACTCTTTCACCTCTTCTAAGTCTAAGATCCTTGTAGATCTTCTAACACCCTTTTTTCCCTGGAATTCCCTATCACAGGACTCCTATATACACTCTTCTTCTTGTATCGATATTTCGTTTTGCTCTCATTCTCTTATGGATCACTTTACCTGGTTCCGCTTTCATTATTTATACGGTAGTGACCACTACCCAATAGCCTTAAATGAACTTGCACCGAGCCCAATGTTAAAACCCAATTCCAACTGGCGTTATGACCGGGGGGAATGGGCTCCTTTTCATCAGGCCACAGCTATCCCATTTTCACTCCTTAACAAGATGTTTTTAACTACTGATGATGTCTTTAGTTTCTTCCAACAAGTTATTATCAAAGCAGCAAAAGCCTGCATTCCGCGAACTTCCGCACGCAGGCGTTCGGCAACCCCTTGGGGGTCCCAAGAGTCTGCACAAGCTAACCGGGAGAAGAAAAAACTCTACTGGAAATTCAAAAGAACTCGTACCACCCCAAGCATGATTATTTTTAAAGCAGCTGCTGCGAAATCTCGCCGAATTAATCGTCAAATACGTAAACAATACTTTTGACTCCACAATTGTCATTCATTTCTTCAGTGTGGGAAGTTGCACAGAAAATAATTCGCCGCTAAAACAGCTCTTCACCCACAGTCCTCCTCTATGGGCCTGATATACACAGAAGATACGATCTCTGCTCCTGCAGCTGTTGCAGATGCATTAAGTTATAGTTTTGCTAGCCACTCGAATTCTTTCCGTTATCCTGAAGTCTTTCAAAAATTGAGAATTAACACTGCACAACCAGATTTCAACAGCGAAAGGGAAAGATCATATCTATAACCATCTTTTACACTTGCAGAGTAGAAAACTGCACTGACGAACAGCAAAGACGGTAACCTTGGCTCAGAGTTAATTTTGTACATAATACTCCGTCATATTCACCCCTCTTCTTTTCTATATATTTTGACTACAGCTTTTGTAATTCCTATTCCCAAACCTGGGAAAGATCCGAACTTGACGTTCAACCAAAGACCAATTTCGCTGACCTGTCATACTTGCAAAGTAATGGAGAAAATGGTTTCAGATCGCCTTTTCCCTGTTCTGGAGAGTCACCAGGCTTTTTCAAACTTCCAGTTTGGTTTCCGCAAAAATCGTTCGACCACGGATCCCTTGTTAAAACTGGATTATGACATCCGGGAAGCCTTCTCAACTGGTGGGATGGTTCTTGGTGTCTTTTTTAACTCTTGAAAAGACTTATGACACAACGTGGAGAACTGGGGTTTTCCTTAAATTCCACTCACTCGGTTTCCGAGGATAGCTTTCTCTCTTTAATAAGTGCCTTCTGTCAGACAGATCCATCCAGATTCGGTGTTCTTCTGTTCTATCATGCTACTTTACTCTGGATGAAGGCGTTACGCAGGGCAGTTTCATAAGTGTATCATTATTTGCTCTCGGATTTAATGACATTGTTACTTCTATCCCAGCAACGGTCAATTGTTCTCTCTATGTTGATGACCTGGCACTATATATAGCCGGTGCTAGACGGCCATTTCTTAAAAGGCAACTTCAACTAGCAGTTGAGAATATTTCACAATGGGGTAATTCCCATGGCTTCCATTTCTCACCCACCAAAACCTCAACACTACTATTTAGGAAAAAAGAGAGTCGAAGATCCTGCCACCTTCCTCCCTTCCTAACCTTATATGGTTCACCCTTTACAGTAACTTCAAGTCAAATTTCTAAGATTCATTCTAGATGAGCACCTAACATATGCATCGCACATTAAGCGCATGAAGATGACTTGTCATAGCGTGCTTGGCCTATAACGTCATCTCACCTCAAAATCTTGGGGTGCTGATTGCAAATCTCTTTTACGTCTTCACACCTCCCTAATCCCACCGAAGCTGGATCATGGCTGCATAGTATATGGTCAGGCCTCCCCAACTGTACTACGCCTGTTAGATCCCATTCAAAACGAGGTGATAAGTATCTCCACTAAAGCCTTCCCATAGTCCCCCAGGGTAAGCCTTGAAGTTGAATCCGATGTGATGCAACTATCTCTTCGAAAATAAAACATCATGTGCACAAGTTATCTTCGCTTTCAAATCCCAATACCATCTGTTCTAACACAGATTCTGCGAGAGATACCTCAGAATCCTAATTACTGGCCATTTGCAAACACAGTTTATAACATCCTTAACTTCCTCAACATTCCTTTGCAAAAGGTGCTGCCGTTCTCATATGGCGAAGGCTATTCCTTGCTCCCACCATTTGCCCTGTAATGACCTCTTTTTCTCCAAATCTAGTCACCCAGCTGCCTTGTTAAAGGTATCTTTCTTACTCACTCTGCAGTTCAGGGTGGATTTACACAAGAGTGTTTACAGACGGCTCTAAAACAGGGGACAGTGTGGGTGAGTCTGCTGACTTTCTTGACCGCAACCTCTCCCATGCCATGCTTTAAATTTTACGGCTTGAGATAACAACCTGTGATTGCCCTTTTCTCGAATCGTTTCCTTTAACAAGACAACTTTTGTGTCATTTATTCAGATTCGCTCAGCTCCCTCCAAGCGCTTAAAGCCCATATTCTAAAAGCACAACGGTATCCGCTGTACAACAATTTCTTCGGCTGCTCAATCTTTGTAAGAAACAAATTAGGCTCTGTTGGACCCCTTCTCACGTAGGGATGACTGGCACCGAAATTGAAATCGCCGATAGAAGGCCAAAATGGCCGCCTATTCTTTCGAACTGTTCAGTTGCCACCAGATATATACGCTCGACAGTGCACTCTCATCAACAGTTATTATCACTGCTCTCCATTCTGGGAGCTTCCGGTCTTGTTGGCAATAGTGCTGCACG
>JABUQX010058166.1:0-12201 GCA_015478945.1 Trachelipus rathkii | reverse complement strand
TAGAAAAAGTACAACCAAAACATAGATACCAACAAAGACACGTTATTTGGTATACTTCTAAAACTTCAAAAAGACTTTTTGAAAAAAACTGGATACCCAATTAGATTCTCTAGAGCTTTAAAAAACCTTCAACAGAACAAAGAGATAACCATTAGCAGATCAGACAAAGGTAACAGTATAGTTATATTAAATACCAATGAATACTTAAATAAATCCTATAATTTACTAAATGATTTAAACACCTACATACCCATCAATACCAACCCCTTAAAAAATTCACAACAACAATTTAACAAATCCTTGTCAAAAATCATCTCCACACAAACAGACCTTATTAAAAAATTTAAAGCCTACCTACCTACCCTTTCCCGCTTCTACGCCATCCCCAAAATACACAAGGAAAACATACCACTTAGACCCATAATATCCAACATCAATTGCATAACACAAAATCTTTCCAAATGGTTAGCCACAAAACTTCAACCTCTTTTGGGCAACATATCATGCCCACCTAAAAAACTCTGAGCATTTTATACAGAAAGTACAAAACAAAATATTTTCAAATTACAATATAGTCAGTTTTGATGTCACCTCTTTATTTACTAAAGTTCCAGTTGACTACACATTAAACCTTTTAGAACAACATATCTCCCAAAATAACATAAATTTACAACCATCTTTTCCGATTATTAAACAGTTAATCCAACTTACATTAGACCATTCATATTTTTCATTCCAAGATAAATACTATAAACAGGTCTCAGGCCTATGTATGGGATCCTCATTATCACCAATTTTCAGTAACATCTTTATGGAGCTAATAGAAACCCATCACATTTTCCCAAATTTTCCGCAAGTAATATGGTTAAGGTATGTAGACGACGTGTTCGCCATGATTCCAGGAACAATAAATACAAACACAATTCTAAACTTTATTAACAATATACATGAGAATATAAAATTTACAGTAGAATTTTCTGAAAATAACAATATACATTTCTTAGATTTACAGATAACATGGAAAAAAGACCAATTACCTACATTTAAAATTTACCGTAAACCAACTTCAAACCCTACGTATATTCACTGGTTTTCATCCCACGACATATCTACAAAAGTTGCAGTTTTAAGTAATCTATTCCTACGAGCCCATAAACTATGCAGTACACAAAATCTATCATCAGAAATTAAAACATTAAAAAACATTTTCCTAAAGTTAAAATACCCCATAAAATATATAAACAAATCTTTAAAAAAAAGCTAAAAATAAATATTTACACGCAGTAGTTAACATTAACAACAAATTTACTAATATACTACCCGTCCCAAATTTACAAAAATCTGTTATCCGAAATTACATCCCAAACTACATAAATACAGTCAAATCCAATAATATAGTTTTAAAACATGCACTTAAACCTATAGACAATAACCTAAATACTAATGCTGGCATCTACAAAATTAATTGCGAAAATTGCACAAACACTTATATAGGAGAAACCAACAATTTCAAAATCAGAATCGATCAACACAAAACCGATTTAAAATTTAATAAACAATTTTCGTCATTAGTCCAACACCGACAAAATAACAACCATAAAATTAATATTAATTCTGCTAATATCATTATACCTATTCCAAACACTGAAAATAGAAAGCTAATAGAATCGTTTATTATAAAAAACGCAAAAAATTTCAATCTACAAAGAGGTGAAGTTCTTAAAAGAATCGGTCTCTTTAAACAAAATGCTCAAAAAAGTTTAACCAAGAAAATTCCATCACTACGAAGTTGCCAGAACGACCAAGTAGCTAGCAAAATTAATAGTCAAATTCATTATGGATGGAGAAGTTTACTAATCAGTCCTGAAGAAGTGAGGTGATCATACCCACAAAAGCTTGACATTTATTTAGTGTAAATTTGTTGTAATTAAATAAATATAAAATAAATCAATCTCTATAAAGATCTTTTACCTCAAGGGTTTATTTAATATACACTCTCTCTCTCTCTCTCTCTCTCTCTCTCTCTCTCTCTCTCTCTCTCTCTCTCTCTCTCTCTCTCTCTCTCTCTCTCTCTCTCTCTCTCTCTCTCTCTCTATATATATATATATATATATATATATATATATATATATATATATATATATATATATATATATATATATATATATATATATATA
The DNA here is from genome assembly GCA_015478945.1 of Trachelipus rathkii. Classification (NCBI taxonomy): domain Eukaryota; kingdom Metazoa; phylum Arthropoda; class Malacostraca; order Isopoda; family Trachelipodidae; genus Trachelipus; species Trachelipus rathkii. Next base: position 10,024 of record JABUQX010058166.1, on the reverse strand, counting down.
TATATATATATATATATATATATATATATATATATATATATATATGTATATATATATATAGAAGATATATCTATATTTAGTGTATATATATATATATATATATATATACATATATATATATATATATATATATATATATATATATATATATATATATATATATATATATATATATATATATATATATATATATATATATATATATATATTGCAGAGTTTGCGTACAGGACTCACCACGGCACCCAAAGTAAGGATCGGCCATGATAGGTTAGAAATCACACTCGATGGCTCGATGAGTGAGTCATAAAAAATTTTGGTAATGTTTGTAAAAAAAAATGTGAGACTTAACAAAATTCTATTAATATATAAATATGAAGCTAGTCCCAAATGGTCGACAAGGAAAATGATCGACAGGTTAAATGGTGGTCGACATTTGTAAAAATAAATCTGGTTATTTAAAATTTCTCTAACCAATCCAGCAAGACTTGACTTGACTTGACTTGACTTGACTTGACTTGACCTGACCTGACCTGACCTAACCTAACCTAACCTAACCTAACCTAACCTAACCTAACCTAACCTAACTTAACTTAACTTAACTAACTTAACTTAACTTAACTTAACTTAACTTAACTTAACTTAACTTAACTTAACTTAACCTAACCTAACCTAATCTAACCTAACCTAACCTAACCTAACCTAACTTAACTTAACTTAACTTAACTTAACTTAACTTAACTTAACTTAACTTAACTTTAACTTTAACTTTAACTTTAACTTTAACTTAACTTAACTTAACCTAACCTAACCTAACCTAACCTAACCTAACCTAACCTAACCTAACCTAACCTAACCTAACCTAACCTAACCTAACCTAACCTAACCTAACTTAACTTAACTTAACTTAACTTAACTTAACTTAACTTAACTTAACTTAACTTAACTTAACTTAACTTAACTTAACTTAACTTAACCTAACGCCTGCGGCGGGTTGTACGGGAATATTTTTTGATATCTGGTCGATCATTTGACCTGTCGGCCATTTTCCAAGCCCACTACTATTCTTTATAATTCTTCACTTTTATTTTTATTCCCACACCTTATACCAAATTAGGACCCTGAATATTTGTTCAAATACTCCAATACGGCAGAATTCCTTTTATGTTTCCCCCTTGAATAGGGCTTTGCCCGTGAGTCATGGAAAAATATGCAAAATATAAAAAACTTGTTATTAATTTTGGTGAATTTTAGTGAATTTTAACTCACTCTTCTTTTGAAATATACTGTTTACTCTCTCAAAAATATTCTTTAAATATTGTTATAAACTTTTCACATATTTATTTTAAGGTTTCAAAATAAATTAACAATATAAAGTATTTATAACAGAGAAAATTCTTGGTGAGTAAAATGATTTTTCATGTTCTTATAGTGTCAGAGATTTTACACATTCATTGTGTCTTTCCAACAGCTATTTGAAAACTTGGATGTGACCTGTTGTGTTATTTAATACTACATAATCCTTTGTTCATGTGACTGATTAGAATCAAGTGGTTGAGTAATTCTGTTAGATATTATTTTTGAAAATAGTTTCTAAATGACTGTAAGTTAATTGGCTTGTCCAGTGTTCTATTTTTTGGATCCCTAACGTTTTTCTCACGTCTAAGATTTAATTCTTGTTAGTCTATGACATTGCAAGTAACCGATGCTCAAAAGACATTTGGATCTTTAAAATAATGGAAATTGACAAGGTGAATTAGGAATGATTTTTGTGATTTTTTCATTCTTACTAGATTTATTTATATGTATATCGTTGAACAAAAATTCAATGATAGGGACGAATCGTTCAACATATCTGTATAATAACATACAAGCTTAGAACATAACCATTTTGTTTTACTTTTGAACATTCTCAGAACACAAATTTGTACTCATCAAAACAGTAAAAATATTGTTCCTAAATTATATATTATATATATATATAAGTGCATGAAATATTTTCTCTAATATGACGATATATCTATCTATCTATGTTTACTCTCTTCACTCTCGTATAAATATATATTTCTTCATAAATTAAATATTGATTTAGCATAATATAACAAGTTTTAATATATAATATTATATTATATTATATATATTATTATATATATAATAATATAATATTTGTATATTATAATATATTATATATCTATATTATTATATTTATATATATAATAATATACTAATATACTATATATATGTATAATATATATATATATTATATATAATTTCTAATACTCCCTGAGGCATTACTATAGTGGACTCGTCTATTTAAAACTGTCAATGTTTTTAAATAATCTACGAAAAAACCCATGAGTAAAGGTTTACTTAATATTCATAATTATATCTTTCTTAGCTGTTGGAATTCTTATATGAGATCCATTTGCACTAACCACGAGAATGGTATATTAACATTTTAAATTCCACTGTATGTACATTGGAGCTGCATTTACTTAGTTAGTTGTCTATATACATTTGTTATGACAGTATTTGATTTTTGTTAGTAGTGAATAGACGGAACAAACTAGTTTTTTGCTACATCTTTTTTTTTATTTTTATAAAGAATGTATAAGTTGACTTGTGAGTGTTTGAAAATTGCAATTAATATTATATATATTATTATATTATATATATATATTATTAGTATAATAATAATTCTATATATAATAATATATATATATATATATATATTATATATTTATCATATATAATATTATAGTTATTATTATATAGATTAGATCGGTAGTGCGATGCGGTGCTGTGTGGATGCGGTGCGGTGCGTAGCCAGTACGGGGCGTGCTGTGCGCGGCGTGCGACGGGAACGCGCAACGCCTGAAAGCTTTGGATTCGCACCGCACCGCTCCGATTCCGCAGATTATCTAAAAGAAAAAAATAGAAAAAGAAAAATTGAGTTGGAATTCTATATGATATATATATATATATTATTATATATCATATAATATATTTATGTATATATATATAATATAGATTATATATATATAATATATATATATACAATATAATAATATGGAACAACTATCTAATAAGTATATGCCCTCTAGCAGGTGTCATTGGCTAAGAGTTCTCAGAAGATATAAGAGTAGAAAGTGTTTACAAAAGTAATTTTTTGAGGGCAAGAAAATGAAATTATGATAGTGCAAACTTAATTGCAGACATGCCTAGTGCGCTTGATATTCATACTTCCAGAGGATTATCAGAGTTTAACAAGTGATTAGGTAAAGACAAATAGTTTATATCATTTCGAAATGTTCGTTTCTTATCATAATGGTACAATAACAATGTAATCCGAATCCATAAATTTATGAGAAGAGAAAGAATCTTCAAAGTTATCGTCTATCAACGAATCAATTTGAATTACCTTGACTGTCTATTGTACTGAAGATATTAAAACTCTCTTCAGAGTATGTTACGAGAGTACTATAAAAACAATTTGTCTGCTTGATTATCATAATGAGATCTTCAAATGGATTGTTGTACGAATGAACAATTGTATAGAACTAGAAATTGTCTGCGTCATCAGTCAGAGCGGCCGTTCTGAGGAAGATTAATATAGTTCTTGAAATCTAACAATTTGCAGAAGTAAACGTCACAATTGCAGGCATTAACAGCAAAATTTTAAGTGAAAATTTACAATTTTAGTTGTATTATATTTTTAATTCCTAAATTTCTATATTACAATCTTTATAACTGGTGATTTTTCCCTGCTTTCGTTAACGCTTTGCTGATGATTTTTTGATGAGTGTCAAATTCTCATAATGTTTACGAAAGACTATATATTAGGCTTGTTACCTACCAAAACTTACGTTTTCTTTATAATTATGAACCCAGCATTCTCTCATGACACGTGAACAATCATCTATAGAGAGTATAGAGAGGGTCTTTTATTTGAAAAAAGTAGGATGAGTGAGAGATAAACACAACTATATGTAAACCTCCTCACAGAATTGAAAATTGACTTCTAAAGATTGGCAAGACTATTCGATGATGTATTTATTACCCTATTTAAATTATTTCTCTTAGTTATTTATACTTATATTTGGTTGTTGTTCTTCCTTAATTCAAATATTTAAGGTTAAATAGATTTTTCTAACAATTTTACGAATTTTTTTTAATTACTTTTATAATTTTTGTTATTATTAGTTATTGTAACAAAAAATAAATATGAGATAAGAAAACGGAGGCTACTTTTATTTCGCTACAATTTATTGTTAAGATTGCCTTCTTTCATTGTTGTATCGAAAAAAGAAGAATTAATTTTAATTTTAGGCAACGGTGTTGGCGGGAGCCGTAGTAGCCCGCAGCGGTCTGTCGTGCATTTGGAGGCAGGAATTATCACACTCTATGTATTCTTTATTTAAAAAAAAACAGTATCAATTTGGCTTTAAGAAATTCGGTTTGAATACTACGTTCATAAACAATTCTAAACTGAATATAACTTGACTACTCTTAATACCTTGTTATAAGTTAAGTGGTGAGCCAAATAATAACATGCATTTACTATTTTACTTTTGTATATTAATATGTATATATATATATAATATTATTATATATAATAAATACGGTAGTATGTATGAATCTCACCTCAGTACATCCACACTGAACAAACCACCTCATAATTAACACAAATACTTATGAAAAAAAAACCACGGATCCATATAATTAAAGACCATAATTTTACAACGTCAACTACGTACCCCACCATAATGAAGCTATATAAAATAATATTCCCAAAACTACAACCAAACAAACTCGCAAATAATATATACATATATATATCCTAATAATATTTATCATCCACCTTCTTTCACTGCACCAGACAACAGTAAAGTAGTAGCAAGATCTCGCACAAGTCGAAAGAAGCCCGCCTTTACCACACAAAACACTATTATCCTATTAGTGAGAACTCGTGCAGTCAGAAATCCACCCCTAGAGCTTCACGGATGACGAACGAATACCCCTACACTATAAGCGCATATGCTCTCATGAAGTTTCATCCACATGCGCACCAGGTCAAGACAACAACAAATACTCTCTCATAATCGCCCACTATCGAATTCCAATCATATAGAAATGCACACTATTCTACAGCCTGCAAACGCATCAGTTGCTCTCAGTAAGAGCGTGGCTATGTTAGGTTAAGTTCTTGTTTGCGTTATGCCTACATTAGTATATGACTTAGAAGATAACAAATCCCAACTAATATAAATTAACCTAGCTTGACTGCCAGCAAATACTGCTAACGACTGCGGTGGACTCTGTGGATAGCGTTGTCGAAAATCTACCACTAACCTATCGAAAGTAAATCTACGTTTTACAAGGATTAGCTTAAATGTTGAAAAGTTTATATTAAACATTAATTAAAATATTAATTGTTTAATTTTTACAACATGGCCACACATATTAATTTAGATATAAGCACATGTAGTTCTATGTAACCACTGTTCCTCACCATCTAATCATACGGTAGTCACACGGCAGACCAAGTATAGAATTTATTAAACGGGTGAATATTGCATGGAAATATTACTGATAAAAGTTATTGTCATTCACTAATTTTCAGTTCGTGGAAAAAAAGTTCATAAATTGACACAAAGGCGACTAAACATAAAACTCTGAATATAGTTATTATATTCTATTTTAATTAAGATCTAAATAATTTTGAACAATTCGATAGTCAAGTGTAATTGTCGTAAAATTGCATGTAACTAAAAAATAGGGCTAGGTTCTACAGACTTAGATATTTTACCAAATACGCACTTTCGACGTTTGAGCATTTGGGTTCAATCTTTTTTGTATTAAAGTTTATGCACTCTTATTTATAAAGTTTGGAGACCTGCGGAATTTTTAAACTTCGTATGATAAAACAGTTCTTTCCAAGCTTGAGTATTTCCAATTACAATACTTAACACTATATATTCATGAACCACTTAATTTACGGGTCTTTGCTGATTACTAATTCTCCATTATTTTCGAGTATAATTTCAAGAGGACTTATGGTTCATTTAATTCATCATAATTAGGTTCAGTCCATCAACAAAACCTACCTGCTGATTACCTCTTTCGTTTCCTACATTGGTAGCAAACTTTCTCACTAGCTTAGCATTACAAATCTGATATCTCTCTTTTGAATCAAATCTCCAATGATAATTTTGAGCGATTAATGATTTTTCTATGTGTGAGTCTGTATAAGTTTCTCATAGATTGTATAAGTTTCTCATAGATTTTTTAACTTCCTCTTCTGTGTGATCTAAAGATATTGCGTAAAGCTTCAATTATTTGAATAGTTTATTTACTTGAAACTATAATTACTATTTCAGTGATTCGATCTGATATTTTATCTTTAATTTTAATACGTATTTTCTAACTTGTTGTGAATAAGGAAGACTCTTTCCTTTATCATTGTTTCCTTGGTTTCTTTTATCATGTCTATTTTCTTCTTTACTACTCTCAATATATTATATACTATATGAAAATTAGATTAATATATATTAGGTTATTAGTATAGTAGGTTGAGATTGGTGTGTTTTATGAGTGTTGTAGTTTGGTGAGGTTGTTTGTATATATAGTTATATGTTTGGTTGTATATAGGTTGGTGTAATATATATATATATATATATATATGGTTTTATGTTATGTATATATATATATGAAAGAGTGAGAGAGAGAGAGAGGAGAGAGAGAGAGAGAGAGAGAGAGAGAGAGAAGAGAGAGAGAGAGGAGAGAGAGGGAGAGAGAGAAGAAGAAAGAGAGAGTAGAGGAGATGAGCGAGAGAGAGAGGAGAGAGAGAGAGAGAAGAAGAAGAGAGAGAGAATATATTTGCTGTATCCCACTTTTTCCTAGGAAAGGTTTTGAGTGCCTGAAGCAAGGTGTTTTTAGGCAGCCGAGTAAGAGGCGGAACAGTGCCCAACCCATTGCATATATATTCACCCGTGTGTGTTTATTAGTCTGTACTTAATATCTTATTTGTTAAATTTTAACTGTGACAATTATATTCCATTTTAGTTCTGCATATCTGTAATTTTTATGAAATCGTTTCTGTATATTAACAAAGGGTGTGGCTGACCCGATGTACCGTAAGGGACTTTCCGGGTCCTAACCAAACCTTCTCTTATTATATGCAAGTTGGGCTCTTGTTTGCCTAAGGATATTTACTATTTTACTAACTTATATATATATATATATATATATATATATATATATTGTGTGTGTGTGTGTATTATATATAATATATATATATATTATATATATATATGTGTGTGTGTGTGTGTAGGTGTGTGAGCGTGTGTGCGGTTTGGTGTGTTAGGTGTGTGTGTGTGTAGGTGTGCGGAGCGTGTGTTAATTTCATGGATATTAGCATCTTCCCGAATCCTCATACATTTGGAAACACTTGGCCGTAAGCTTTGTTAATGATCCACATCGTATACTATCAATTCCGGATAGCTTTCCAAATATCAGGCATCCTGGGTAGCGGAGTACAAACTTGGGAGAATAAAATGCCCTGTCTTCCTGTATAAGGATTCTCTTTATGGGGCAAATTGGAAATTAAAACTAGGACCATGACCAAAACATTTTATCCGACCAGAATTAAATATAAATTGATTTTTTTCTTTAATTTTAACTTTTAATAAATTTTCAACGGACATAAACGGGAAAGGGGTGAGATTTGCTACCGGTTACAGTAATGTAAGCACGCGTAAATAGTGTTGTATAGTAACTAAAGTTCGAGATGAGGGGGGGGGGTCCCCCACATAGTGAAAAGATCCCAGCATGCCCGGGTTTTTTGGGGTTTTTGGTGGATGGGCGTGGTGGGTGGGAGGGGGGGGGGGGGTGGTGGGGGGGGGGGTTGCGGGGAACCCATAGAAAGTGTGGTGTCCTCCGCAAAGACCTTGCTAATTGAAGAGAAAGCCTTTATCATGTAGAACCTGCATAAACAATAGGTAGTTCTAAGAGAGGAGTGGGAGTGTTTGCTCCCTGGAAACAAAGTTTTTATGTGACCTAGCTTGGCAATCAAAAAAAAAATAAAGATATAAAATAAAAAAAGAAGTAAAAGCGGAGTGAGAGTATAGTTGTATAATAATTTAAAAATGTTACGGGAAGAAAAAATATTAAAAAAAGAAAATATTAGAAAGAGAAAGGTAGGAGTGAAACTTTGTAGAAAAAATGCCTGAGTGAATAGTAAAAGATGAAAGGTAAAAGAAGAAAAGAAGGGAGAAGGTGTGTGAAAGAATTTGAAAGGTGATATTGAAGGATGAGACGTTTATAGGAAGGATTAGTTCTAAAAGAAATTGGATTTTAGTGGTACAAAGAGAAAGAGAAAGAGAGACAGAGAGATAGTGAGATGTGAGAGAGAGAGAGAGAGAGAGAGAGCGGAGAGGAGAGAGAGAGAGAGATGTGAATGTAACAAATAGAAAAAAAGAAAGATGCTAAGTATAATTTAAATAAAGTAATATGGTAAACGAAGGGAATTAATGAAAAAGTTTAAAATGAAATGAATAAGTGTATTTTTGCTCTGACAGGTCTTTGCCGAATGCGAGAAATATAGGACATTAAGTGCAGAGATAATTTAAAAGTGAGAGAAGGATATGCTAGAGAGAAGAAAGTTTCGTGGAAATCATTATAACAAAGAGTACGAAGATTATTCCGAACCTGTTACTCTCGAGACGAAAATAAGACGTAGCTAAAGTGCCCTGTGAAACTGTGAATCAATCTGAGCATCAAGAAATGTTCACTGTGTATGGCGTTGGCCGAGTTGTTACAAACAGCTTTGAATGATTCAACCTGTTTGAATTTATTGTAACACATACTGTTGCGACAATAGATAGAAATAGACATTGGCATGGACCGGGCATTTTAATGAGAGTGTTTTCAGGGTATTTTAATTAATTTATCTACTTCCCAAAAATACTTGTTGCTCCTGAAAACATCAAATTTTAAACGAATTTAAACTGAACTGAATCTTGCGCAAACAATTGTTTCCGTTTGGGTATGACAAAAATTATTGGCAAATAAGCGATTTGTTGAAAATTATTTGATCGTTTATGTGCCCCCTTTAGAAGGTTTTCCTTTCAGAGGCGAAAGGTAATTAGGGAACTGATGACAACCCAAATAAGAAGAGATAAGCAATGATGGAGCACAGAAAATAATAATAAAAATAATAATAATATATAATAATTAATAATAATATAATAATAATAATAAAATAATATAATAATAATAATAATAATATATAAATATAATAATAATAACTAATATATAATAATAATAATAATAATAGTAATAAAATAATAATAATAATAATAATAATAATAAAATCATAATAATTATAAAAATAATAATAATCCCAATAAATAATAATAATAATAATAATAATAATAATAATAATAATAATAATAATTATAATAATAATAATATAATATTTCTCGCATATTCTATTCTGCACATATAGCGATAATAATAATAATAATAATTTATAATAATAATAATAATAATAATAATTAATAATAATAGAAGTAAGGAAAAAGTTTAAAAAAAAAATAATTGGGCGAGCGTAATCAGGGAACATTCTTCAAAGATTCATCAAGCACATTCTGCATCTATAAATTTAAAAAACAACAAACCCTTCTATGTGGGAGACTTATACTACACACACATATATATATATATATATTATATACTATAATATATATATATATATATAATATATATATATATATATAATATAATATATCATATATAATATATATATATATATTATATATATATATATATATAGATATATATATATATATATATATATATATATATATATTATATATATATATATATATATAATATATATATATATATATAATATATATATATATATATTATATATATATATAATATATTATATATATAATATATATTATATAATATATATATAATAAGTCGTTACTTCTGTGCAAATTGATGTCTGATTTTTCAC
>JABUQX010058165.1:0-18992 GCA_015478945.1 Trachelipus rathkii | reverse complement strand
TCTATTTTTTTATTTGCCTTATTTGATTATTTTGCATATAACTGCTATATTATATTATATAATATATTATATATATATCTATATTATAATATTAATTATATATATATTATATCAGTATATAATATATATATATAGATACCCTTATATTAATACTATAAATATATATATATTTATATATTATATATGCCCTGATGTGTTATAGGAATTGATTACTTTTATTTTTTTTTATTACAAGAGCGGTAGAAAATAATGTAAAACTTTGCTTAAAAGTTTAAATAAACGTTGCTTTTAAAAATGTTATATATGAAATAATGGACTTCCAAATTCCTTTTTATACATTGCCAATGTACATAAATATCAATTCTAGCTACACCAGATGATTTTCCTGATTTTCATAAAACTTATGAAATCTTTGAAAGTGATCAATCTGTAGATAAAGTAAATTATTTAAATGATGAGTCACAGGAGATTTTACTTTCCATCAGCGGGATTCGAGTTTCAGAGTTAACAATAACCGGATGCTCTAACCACTAGGACATCCATAAATTAGAAAATTAGCCTGGAAAAAGTTATGAAGCGTCCAAATTTCATATTTAAAGCATATTTATTGCTAGATGCTTTTTTAATTATTATTTTTTATATGCTTATATAAACATCCGATGTTGTATCACTATTTTAGTATTTTTCCAGTACTCACGACTGATGGTGACATGGGAAAAAATTAATGTAATTCTTTTATACACTAATACATAATATTCTTAATCTAAACAAAATTTTCAGTTATATAAATTAGTCTTATTGTATACACAAATGTTATTATATATATATATTATATATTTATATATATATATATTATTATCTATTATATATATTATTCTATATATATTCTATATATATATATATACTCTTTATTATTAATTACTATATTTTTATATTATATATATATATATATTATATTATATATCATATATAATGATATTATATTTATAAATTATATATATTAGCATATATATAGATATATATCTATCGTTATATATATACTGTATATTATATATATAGTTTATATATATTTAATATCAAAATATATTATATATCAGTATATATATTATTAATCTATTATATTATATTATATATGTATTATCTTATATATATATATATATATATATATATTTATATTATTATATATATTAGATCAGTATGTCTCACAAAATTTCGTTTTATTGTGATCAAAATAAATCGTTTATTGTTTTAAACGTTCTTTCCTATGTGTGTGTGCGTGTGTGTGTGTGGTGTGTGTTGTGTGTGTGTGGGAATTAGGATTCATTAATCACGCCTCTTAATTTTTTTCATTTTGTCTTTAACAACCATCTTTGTTTCCTCGCTATCTCCATTTGATCACTCCAGCTTAAAGCAGATAGGAGACAGACATTTCTTCAGGCCATACATTCATTGAGGTAATTTGTTATAGAGTATGTTAACAATATCTTTGCCAAGTTAGGTCCAGGTTCTTAGTCAATGATATTACTATTTTCCCTATTTCGCTAAAAGCGATATCTATTTTTCCTTCCAACACACATATCTCCATCTTTTATGAGTCAGAGACGGCCTTACTCGAAAGATATATCTTACGGATTTTTCTATCATTTTTCAGTATTACTTCAAGCTGTAAGGGTAGCTCTTGACGCTTATAATGGTTATTTTACGTCTTTAAACTACTGGATTGTTCGATTGGTGGTAATTATTTGTCCATGAGGGAAATCCTGGAGATTGTCTAACTAACCTAAACGAAATATGCCTGGAAGGTATGTATTGGCGAACGTCGGAGCGAGAGCAGCCTTTTCGATATGAGGAATGAGCATATGGTCTGGGAACTTGATTAACTGTATGTATGGGATAAGCATGATAACCGTGTAATTTCAGCTTGTCTGGCAGGATGTTAAGAGGTGTCTGTCGCCCCCGGGGGGAACGCTGATATTTCGCTTACGCCTTGTTGTTGATATCTGAGAGACAAGATTAGCCTCCGAGAGTTAGGTTCGACGCGTGATGACGTATCTCGTCGAGACGAGATTAGTCAGTGCGCGATGAGCGCTGCACACATTACACCCTTACATATTATTCTTATTTTTATTATTATTTATTTTATTATATTATTATTATATTTATTTTATTTTATTTTTTTTATTATTTGAGTTGATGAACTGAACATTTAAAATCATTCGTCGCGACGAGATTTACGCCAGTGCGCGCGAATGCAAACGCTAAGGCGAACAACAGAATATATAATTATTATTATTTATTATTTTATTTTTTATTTTATTTTAATTATTATTATCTATTATTCTTATTTTTATTTACTAATATTTTAATTTGGGTTGATTTGAGGTTCGGCGTTGTGACGTTATATTTCGTCGCGACGAGATTACGTCAGCGCGCGAGAGCGCGGCGCGCGTGCACTAATTCACTTACATTTACACATTATTATTATTATTATTACGCGAAGAGTGCACTGAGTTGTTTTACCCCTGGTCGAGCACCGGAATTTTCATCACCGCACCGCACCATACCGGGGCAAGGGAATAATGTGCCGAGCCGCAACGCACCGCACCGCCGATACGTCCCAATTCTTGGCTAGAAATTACAGACATGGTATCTCTCGTAATTCGGTTACCGGTTTGGGGTATACGTACCTCGTCATAGACGAGTTAACTCGAGGGTCCTCCAAAGGGGACCCACCCATTAAAATTAATTGTTCGTATAGGAAGGCTGAATTTGGTGAGATGATTCGAGTGTAATTTCTAGCAGAGTTGTATAGGATTCTGATGAGTGGCTCCAGGCCGGTGCTTGGCGCACTGCGGTGCGATCGTTGAATAACGTAGGCATACAACAAATTGGCGTGCTTATATTGTTATTGATCTGTTAGATTTCGAAATGAATGGTTTTCCGACATAAGAAAAAAAAAATTCTTATTATTTTTTGTTTATAAATTACAAATTAGTTTTTACATACCCTAAAGCGATTAAATCAGTAAATCAACACATCCATCCTACTCTCCTCCCCTATTAGGTGTTATATTCTTTGATTAGGTAATATTTTTTACTAAATTGTAAGTTTTACATACCCTAAAGCCAGTGGCGTATCCAACCATCCATCTACCTTCTTGTCACCCTCCTGTCCAGTTGTGATCTATTGATCTATTGTTAAGGTCATATTTTTATAAATTTAAACGTTTTACATTACTCTTAAGCGTATCGTAATAAACACATCCATCTACTCTGTCACGCCTCCTGACCAAGTTGTGATCTATTGATCTCTATTGATAAAGGTCATATTTTTTACTAAATTTTAACGTTTTACATACCCTTAAGCAGTAAATTCAGTAAATCAAACACCATCAATCTACCTTCCTGCACGTTCCGTCATGTTGTGATCTAATGATCTATTGATTTCCAAGTCACATTTCGCAGTATCATTTGGATAACAGAACTAAAATCAAGTTCTTGGTATACAAAGATCATCATATATGTCACGTTAACAAAGTTTTCCATTATAACCTTACTTTAGGATCTTAAACTAAGAATTTAATAACACGGACAACCGACACATTCTTAAACAGGGAATAACAGGTTAAACCGTTACAAGTCTACACTTACATACAGTAAAGTCTTTTGTCTTCAAAGCGTAACCTATTTCACACTTTGTCAAGCATATCTCTACATAACATTGGTTATTTACATTAATGGTATATTTAACAACTTTATCCACAATTGGTAACTGTCATTACTGATCACGAATATACTCTAAATAATAGGTTTCCTCATCATAAGTAACATGGTTGTAACATGAACTAAGATATGTACAAAGACACTACACAATTTACACATGAATAAACTGTAACCATTACCAAAGTTCCACACTTAACACCCTTAAAGTAACTAACACACACGCAACCTATTCTTACTTTTTCAGCATATCTCTAACTATTTTACGTTACTTACTGGAACGTAACATCATTAATAGCTTACTTTAGCATTCATCTGAACTATGATATACACACGACAACGTAAAGTATCTTAAACAGGAAATAATCAGTCAACGTTAACAAGTTTCCGCTTAAAACAGTAAGAGTATAACATACAGTTCAAAACGTATTATCGAACTTGCTCAAGCATGTCTCTACATAACAATGTTAATTTACATTAATGGTTATTAACAAAATTTTACCTAACTGCGTGGATATTCTACAGACTCAACGAAAGTTGTGCTACGTACAAGTTTTCACATTGATAAAGCCAACATAGCTGAAAGAATAAGATTATTAATAATTTCGACCAGCCTGACACATCTTAAGCAAGATAAAACTGCACATCAACAGTAAAAGTAACTAGCAAGGCCACAAAACAATCATTCGTTACTTGATCAAACATATCTCAACACATGTTTATTTTACATTAACAGTGTATAAATTCAACAAAAATTTAGCATACCTAACCTAACCAGCATTAATACCTTCATGGATAAAGACAAAAAAGTAAGTATTTTATTCTTGTAAAGTAACTCATGAAGACATACTATCTTCACACAGAACGGCTGCACGAAATAACGCAGCCCAACATCTGTAAACAGCGTACATAAAGGGCAGTAAAACAGAGTTTCAGGTGTATTAACATATTATTTCCATAAAGCACTTAATAAATAATTACATTCAAACTAGTAAAGCTTTTTTACTTTTAAATATGATTTCCATTAATCAGGGACTGGATTCTGCTGACAAAATTTTGGGCGTTCTATTATGTTTTCCAGAGATTCAACTCCTTTCGATAGGATGAGCTAAATACAACATTGCGGCCTAAACCACCCCCCCCCCTTTTTTCGTTGATATTTCGTTTCACAGCATTCCTCGCTACGCCAGAGGAGAGTACAACGTTCTGGTGATAGTTATTATAGCCTTTTCTGTATGCTGATTATACGGAAACCACATGTTTCAGTGTATATATCCTGCCTCACTGAGCTATTGATATTAAGTCCTGGTATGTCGAACATCTTATTAGATGGCTTCTTTATAAGTCGTTTTTATATCAAAGCTCTGTTAATGATATTTTCAGATGACTGAACAGTGAACCCTATACGGTACGCCTGAATGTGACAGCATCATTGGTTTCCAATAGTTGCGTCATCAATTACTTTAACATTTTCATGCAGTTGAAGCAACATCTTGTATTATAGCCTCGGCAAGCTGTCGTCTCTGATTTCTGTAGGAGCCGATGCTCAGATGACACATCTCAGTCTTTACCGCTCAACGCTGTCGATCTGAGGAATTCTTTCAACCGACATGCATTAAAGGATTCTATTATTTGCACTCCATTGGAATACAAGTAATTATTGCGTTTCCATTCGTTTTACGAAATATGAATTGGAACTGTGGGTATTACGAAGGTCCTTCGTAAGAAGGATCATTTCGTAGGAGCAGAGTGAGGTATTCTCACCGACAGCGAAAAATGTCTTAACTGACGGATATTCGTATGTATAAACGATCTAAAGGTGATGAGATCTTCTTTCACAATCAGAGAGTACAAGAAGTACGGACGTAGAACGGCCATAGCAGTTCAAAAGGTATATATTCTCGTAGACACAAAAAACACAATATGGAAAAATGATTTTTTATATATAACAAAGATTATGCTAAGTAACAACGTTTTTACATGATAAAGCTAACATGAACATACCTGAAATAGAATTTTTTACCGAAAACTAACATCTTACGTACGAGTAAATACTTAACATTAACAAGCTCCGTTGCATTAACAACAATAGTACCTAACACTTCGTAAAAACGTAACCTATCAAGAAATAAACAAGCTTCTCTAACATATCAATGTTAATCTTTACATTCATAGTAACATTTACAAAGTTTAGATAGTCGTTCATACTGCAAATATTACTGCTGAACGTAACTTAATGTTTTCATCAACTCGTAATTTAAAAAAATTCATCATTAACATCGTCTAAAATTATTCATAATCCTATACGATAATTGCACACCTAAAAAGTTTTAACCAACTACAAAAATTATAACAATGTTATTCTGCCATGCATAAAAATAGTTCTTTGAATAAATATCACAGTAACGTAATAGTTTACTGATTTTAAGTCAGTAAATCAGTATCAGCAATCAAACTTCATCTCTGGCAGGCCCTGCATCCCCGGCGGTGATCTTATTGAACTATGATTCAAGTCTTTTCGAGTATCATTTTGGATAACATAACATATTATTCTTATATACGTGACCACAATGTCAATAATCTATTAAAAGGTATTAGCAATCAATATAAGCTAAATTCATAACCGCAACTAGGATATAATGTATAAATCAACCTGTTACATTGTGAATCAGCTAAGATCCTGAAAAATCCTACTTTTCAAAGGTAAAGTTGGCTAACTGGTCTCAATACTCGATATGTTACGCTTTTATGTATTCAGCACATGTAAAGCTTAATATTAACAAATCCTTAACAGTGAACAATCTATCAATGGATACACATCTTTGAACTATAGAATTGAGCAATACCTCATCAAGTGTCAACGTTTTCGGTATAACATCATTTACCTATGATAACGAGACATTAGCAAGTAATTTCTTGGGCAACCAACATTACTCAACAAACTTAACTAGGTTCCGTTTTCTAAACTCCATCGTCAGTTAAACGTATATCTTACAAAACTCATATTTCTCTAACAAATCAGTTTTTGAATTTTCAAATGTAATTTTAAATAAATACCTAACTTTACGAATAAACAGTTTTCATCTACCAAGAGTATCTACACACATTACCTTCCGAGAGAAAAACCAGGGGGATGCGGCCCCGTGAAAGGTGTGAATCCTGCGAGGGTGGATCACCCCGAAGGGGTGTAAGCGGGCTTTACCACTCCGAAGGAGGGGTAAGGCCCCTCCTTCGGAGGGGCAAAGCCCGCTTACACCCCTTCGGGGTGTCCCTCCGCAGGAATTCACACCTTTCCACGGGGCCGCATTCCCTGGTTTTTTCTATCTCGGGAGGTATGGTTGCTTTAGGATACTCTTGATTGTGAAACTGTTATTTTCGTTAAGTTAGTATGATGTTAAATATTACTATGACAATGTGGACATACTGATTTGTTAGAGAATGATGAGTTTTGTAAGATTCTGTGACAGGCAAACCATAGTGCTGAACGTTGAACCTATGGTTAAGGTTTTTGTTGAGTATGTTAGGTTTGCCCTAGATTTTTGCTAATGTCTACGTTTATCATAGGTCAAATGATGTTATTCTCGAAACGATTGACCCTTTGTGAGGTAATGTACAATTAAGTTCAGATGGTGGTATCTTTTGATAGATGGCCTTGTAAAGGATCTCTTGTTAAGATATATGGCTTTACTGTTGATGATATGACGCAAAAGCGAGGTAACATTCGAGTATTGTTGGTGACCTGTTAGCCACTTTTACCTTTGAAAGATTAAGGGATTTTTTCAGGATTTAGTGTTATTCTTACGGCAGTGGATGTTTAGGTGCCTTTGATACTTATATTCCTAGTTGCGGTTAATGATATGTTAGCTTTTTGATGTTAAAACTTTGTTGGTTAATCATTTATTGTATTCCTAGGTCAGTATATAAAGAACTATTTTATGTTTATCCAAAATGATACTCGAAATATGACTTGAATCCATGCTTCAATAGATCACCGCGGGTGGTGAGGGCAGGGGCCTGGCAGAGATGGTGTTTGATTTTACTGATTTTATGAATTTACTGTTAAATCAGTAACCCTATTACGTTTTCTGTGATATTGATTCAAAGACTTATTTTCTTATGCATTGGCAGGATAAAATTTTATTAATTTTTTTGGATTGTTTTGGATTAAAACTTGTTTATGTTTCAACTTATTCGATGGGATTGTATTTAGACGATGTTTATGTATGCATTTTGTTTGTAAATGTTTACGATGTGATGTATAAAATTTGTTCTGTATCCGCATTTATTCTTTGTCAGTAGATGATAGACAGGTTTATCTGCCTACTTGTTTATGTTACATGTTATGTAAAATTAAACATTGGATATGTGAGATTGCTTGAAAAAGTGTGAATAGGCTCGTTTTTGTATGCTATGTTGTTTACTGTTGTTAAGTATGGAGATTTGTTAATGTTAGTAGTTTACTCGTACGATATGATTGTGTAGGTTTGTCTGTTGTACAGTTACTATCTTAGTTTCAGGTGTTGTTATGTTTAGCTTTTTGAATGTTTAAACGTTGTTACGTTAGCAAATATTTTGGTTTGTATATAACGAACTTATTTTTTGTCTTGTTATTGTTGTTGTTGTGTTGCGTTTGTTGTTGTTGTTGTAGCTTTTGACTTCTATTGGCTTCGTTCGTACGTCGTATTCTTGTTTACTTTTTTCTGTTGGTTGGAAGAAAGAATCTCATTACTGTTAGATCTGATGTTTATACATACGCATTTCGTCAGTAGAATTTTTCGCTGTGCTGGTTATTGAATGACCCTCAGCTCTGCTCCTACGATGTCCTCTTTACGAGGACCTTCTTAATACCCAACGATCTTGTGTCAGATTATCATTTTTTCGTAGAAACGGATGCGAAAGATATATTACTTGTATTTCCATTGGAGGTGCAAGTACTAGCCTTTAATCATGTGGTGAAGATTCCTCAGATTTCGGACGCGTTGAAGCTTTGGGTAAAGACTGAGTATGTGTCCTCTGAAGCCATTCGTCTCCTACTGAACAGAGGAGGACGCTTGAAGAGTGCCTATATGAATTAGATGGTTGTTCACTGATCTGATAATGTTAAACGTTTGATCGATAACGCACACTTGGGAACCCAGATGATTGCTGTCACATTCATGCGCTACGTGTATAGGTTTCACTGTTCAGTCATCTGAAAATACGTAACAGCTTTGTTTGATATGAAAACGACTTAGTCTCATCTTAAAGATGTTTGACGTTCTTTAGAACTTGACAGCAAATTGCTCATGGTTGCTATATCATATTACATGAACATGTCGGTTTTCCGTATTTATGCAAGTAAACAGAAATGCTAAATAACTACAGCCGGTACGTTTACTTTCTTCTTCTGGCGTGAGCGGTGAGTGCTGTTGAACGAAATATGCAGAAAAATTGGTTGTGGCTGGTTGTATTATGCTTAATCCTATCGGATGGAGTTGAATCTCTGGAGAAACATATAGAAATTCTTCAATTTTTCACAGAATCCTATGTCCCCCTGATTAGGATGGATTAATATATTTAAAATAAAAATTTATATGTATATGTATTTTATTTATTAATGTTCTTTTTATTGGAATTATATGTTATACACTTGAAAATTGTTTTACTGTCCCTTTATGTACGCTTTGTTGTTTAAGGTGTTGGGGCTGGCTGTTTATTCGCATGAAAGCCTAGTTAAGTTATTTTTTATTGTTTCTAGTTTAGTTTACGAGAATAAAAATTTTACTTTGTTTGTCTTTATCAGTAGTATTATGCTGGTTAGGTTCGGGTTATGCTAATTTTTTGTTAAATATTACATTCTTAAATGTAAAAATTAACATTGTCGTGTTGCGAGATTGTTTGATAAAAGTTAGTATCGAACTTTTTGTATAGAGCCTTGTTAGTTACTTTTTACTGTTGATAAGTTTAGTTTGTATGTTAGCGTTTATTCTTGCTTAGATGTGTCAGGCTTGGTCGTAATATTTATATTCTCAGTTTCATTTCTGTTACGGTGGCTTTATTAATGTGAAACTTTGTTTACGTTAGCCACTTTCGTTGGTCTGTTGATAATTACGCCAAGGTGATGCGTAATTTTTGTTTATAAGAATTAAAATAAAGAACAGTTTGGGCGTTGAATTGTTTGAGCAGGTGTGAATAAGTTACGTTTTTGATGTTAGTTAGTTACTTTACTGTTGTTTAAGTGTGAACTTTGTTAACGTTGACTTTTTATTCTGTTTAAATTGTGTTAGATTTGTCGTTGTGGATTATATCCTTAGTTGATGCGAAGTAAGCTTTATTAATGTGAATGTTTACTTGTGGTCAGTTTTAAGTTACGTACATTATGTTAGGATATGCTTGAAAAGATACGATAGGGTTAGGTTTTGTGTGCGTTTAGTTACTTTTAGTGGTGTTAAGTGTGGAACTTTGTATATTACAGTTTATTCATGTGTAAGTTTTTGGTTTGTCTTTGTACTTATTTTCTTTAGTTCATGTTACGCGCTATGTTAGCTTTATTAGTATGAAAACTTTATGTTAGAAATTATTCGTTGATCGGTATAATAATTAACCAATATTGTGATTATTTTTTTCTGTTTAAATTAAAATGACTCTTAATGCTTAGACTTTACATATTAAATTGCTACTTCGATTATTATTTTCATGTTTGATAATAATACGTTGTTAACTTTTGAGCTGAAAACATCTCTCGTTGTTAGCTTCATGCTGATCAATTCATTCGTCTTTTGACTTCGACCTGTTAAGTTTTTACTAAAATCATTTGTTTTATAACTTCGAGCTGAAAAGTTCTTATTTAAATCGTTTAATCGGCTTACGTAAAAAGCTTTAAACTTTCAAATGCTTCATGGTATGTCGCTGTACTTATATTTCAAGATATAACTTCAAATAGTGAGATCGTTCCTGTACTCTGTACATTTATAATATCTGGAAAAGCTTTAGCGGGTAACTACTAGTTTTAGGCTGACGAAAAACACTTTTCTCTACTCTATATAATCTTAAGTGGCATATCCCACGTTCTAATGTTTAGGAAAACGTGAAGCCCTAGGCTTTTCCAAATATATTCTGCTTAAATTGCTAAATGCAGTGTAAGTATTAATCATTTGCATTGGCCATACTCAATTTCTTCGTTAGAATTCTTCAAGTTACTTAATGAACTTTATATATTATGATGGGCGTATTATGCTAGTACATTATATTCTGATGAGCGTAATATGCTGATTCTCTCAATAATGATATATTTAGAACGATTATATCTATCTTGAGAAGTTTGTAATTTAAAGTTGTTTTCTCGCTAAATTTAGTATTTTCGTAGTCTAGTAACTACTAATTGGTTTAAGTTTAAATTAGTATTGGTCGTAGTCAGGTAGATACTTGGCGTTTGAAGTTTAAATTTCCTACGTGGGAATCTGCTATATAATTACTATTTATAGTTTGGTATTACTTTTTTCAATATTCTGAGAATTGAAAAATTATTTTCATTAAATAAAGGGCTTTGTAATACAAACTATTTGTTTTTGTTTTAAACACAACAGTATTATGAGTATAATAAAGATGGTGCAGGTGGAGTTCGAATATTCTTGCAGATGTGACCATGTAAAGAACGATTATAATATTAATATAATATATATATATTATTAATATAGATCATATATTTAGCAGTAATTATAAGCCATCTTCGAGGAGAATAGACTGTCTCAGATATATTTCTGTGTAATTTTTTTAGTTAACTGTCCAGGTATTCTATATATATATCTTGGATTGTTTCAATTTAAACGAGACCTGTCCTCCTCTCACAAACTATATTAAATATTTTGCGTTTAAACAAATTTTTTTGTTATTAAAAATTCTCCTTATACTTTCGCGGCAATTTAGATATCTTTGCGGTAATTATTATTTTGGGTATTTGGATAATTATTATGCCCTCCTTCATTGCCCATTCAATCTTATGTACTGGTAAATATCTTACGTTTTGCGGATTTACTTAGTGAGCATTCTTATTTTTGCCGTTTTTTTTTTTAGCGTTAATTTTTTGCTTTTGCGTTTTTTCAAATATTATTTTACCAAAATGTCCATTGTCGATGATGAATCACTCAGACAAATCCTACTTGGACTTCGAGGACAGTGTCAGTGAAGAATTTGGGAGAGAACAATTAACACTCTCTCTTCCAGGAAGAATTAGTCGACCTCCGAAAGAGGTTAAGTCAAAACTGTCCCCTATTAAGACTGAGAGCTGTGATAAAAGGAAAAGCAAGCAAACAAACAAAACGGAAAGAAAATTCTGACACTAAAACTGGGGAAGGGAGGCACAATATATCGTGAGGAAATTAAATCAAAATTGGGGAGGAAGTTAAACTTTGATGCTCTGATCGAAGAAGTTATCACAAAGTCTTTCAATTCTTCTGTATGACTCGTCAATTTTGGCGAGGAAATACTTTGAAGCGGATACTATCATACCCAGAATGAAAAACTTATCTGGCGTATGACACCGCGTTTTTGTTCTCCATCTTCTTCTCCGTCTGCGCTCCTTGCAGCTTCAGAGCTCTCTTGAGAGGATTACGTCAATTTAGGATGAGAGTATACAAATATTCATGCATCAAAACAGGACAGTAAAAATTCCATTGCATTAAAGTTAAGAGTTCAGGGGTGAGGGGGAACGGCATTCTTTCCGCTCGTTTATTCTGTCTTTCAAAAGTTTACGGGGCCAGAAAAGACATTTCTAGTGCTGCCAAATCTGCCAGTATTTAAAGTCAATTGTTATCAGGTATGCGTCAGGTAGGGAGCATTTACTAATGTCGACCTCCCATTTTGGCAAGTCGCTTTCGAATAATATAAAGCCTTACTTAGGACGAATCAATATATTTGATTCTACTGTTTCATAAAATCGGGACTCTGCGCTATTTTAGCAGAATATCCTGAAACATATTGTATATTCCTGTCTGAGTGAGAGCATTATTCATGAGCTCAAGGGATTTGGACTACAGATTCTTTTGAAGAGCTTCGGCGGGCCTGTAAGCTCATGGAGTCATATAATCGTGACCAACACTTCCAACTGGCTTTTCTTCGTGAGCTCAAATTAAATCACACAGGATGAGTATCCTTCTGTTAATGTAATTTTGAGCATTACGGTAAAATAACCGTCTATGGAGAAGGGGAGGGGAACAATAATCTGCCCCTAAAAAGGGGATTTGAGCGTAATCGTGCTCCATTTGAGCTTAAATCGGCTAAATCGTCAGCTTTTACGCTTCCTCTAAGAGGATATTTAATCTTCGTCGTCAGAAGACGAAACCGAAAGTAGTCAAAGGGGTGGGAGATTTCAAAATTCTTCTAAATCCATATTATTTCGAAATGTAATTTGCACAGAAAACTCTCGCATGATTTCTTTGCGTGAAGGCATATTCCTGCTGAAGCAGGGAAGATCGTAGTAAGAGCTGCGCATGTTGCTTCAGCTGCTCACAGCAGCAAGCATTTCGCTAAAAAATGTCCTGCCAAGAGGTATGGACTTAGTCACATGCGGCACCTGTGGCCCAAAATCCACATACGGCTCTATGTTTTCCAAATAGTAAAAACGTGTCCGGTGGCTTTTCGAGATAGTCGTCCGTCAACATCAGTCGCGAATGAGGCAGATGGTCAAGGCGGCTGTTTCTATCATATCTGTTAAATAAGGTGCAGCCTATCCGTGGTCAAACATTCTGCCCACTCTTCCACTAAACATCAAAGAAGGCAATAAAATGTCCCGTTGTACGCGTTTGCTTCTGATTTCGGTAGTCAGATCGTAATTTCATTAGGAGTATCTTTAAAATTTGGGAGTCAATGAAAATAGTCTTTCTAGTCTCCGGCTCATTAAACATTTTGGGAGAGAATTATATCCTTACGGTCTTTTAAAATTTAGAGATGGGCTTTGTTGTGGAAATACTTTAGCCTACCTGCTATTTGTTCGTTTAATGGAATATCGGTTTTATGTAAAAGGCATGCGGAGGCTTTGATGAAGATTATTACACAAAATGGTTCAAAAAGTGGCAGGATGTCACTATAAATATGCATGTTGACCGGGTTTCAACCCTTATGGGTGCTGGGCATCGATGGTCTTCATTTATTAAAGGCATTTTAACGGTAAATGCATTCGGGGGCGTGCCCTAGAACTTGTCATGTGCACGTGGCCTTTCGGGCATGTACATCAATTTTGTCACCTTCCAAAATGAAAAATATTTGGAGAATTATTCTTCGCGAACAGTGTCAAAATAATCATGAACCAGGAATTCGAGGCTACCCCTACCTTCAAATATTTCAAGATCTGTCAGAACGTCCGGAAAAGTATCCCATCTGGTGGAACGCAGGTACGTTCGTACTTCCCCACTCTACATACCACATGAGTCTGATTTG
This sequence comes from Trachelipus rathkii, assembly GCA_015478945.1. NCBI lineage: Eukaryota > Metazoa > Arthropoda > Malacostraca > Isopoda > Trachelipodidae > Trachelipus > Trachelipus rathkii. Next base: position 4,860 of record JABUQX010058165.1, on the reverse strand, counting down.
GACTTGGGCCTGGAGAACCTCTATAAATTAGGTCTATGGTATCATGAGGAGGGGACCAGGGTTCCATTGCGAATTATTCATCAAGATTCCACGAAGGGATAGAGTTCCGAGACGGAAAGGTACCACGTGGAACTTCCGTGGTTTCAAGATATTCTTGAGAACAGGTTCCATCCAATCATCACGTTGCTCTTGCTTACGATGAAACGAGTCAAAAGAAAAATTGATAGCTCAGGCTTGACTTGACAGGATGGGGAAATATTCCAGGAATACTTAAGAAGTATTGTGGAGGCTGTGGAGTTGCATCCGAAAGATTATCAAATTCAATTCTGATTCCCCAAACAACCTATATAAACAGATAATTCAAGTGACGACAAAAATTCGTTCCGTCTTTAACTGCAGCCACTGGAAGTAGGTTGTAGTTCTTCCTTAATCAGGATTTCGTATTCAAGGGGTAGATTTAATGCTTCCTATTTATCCTCTGTTACTGTCTTTCAGACACGAAACAAATCATCGTTCTGGCGAATATTTTGAAGGTCTTCCTCATTTCAAATTAAAATTAGAAGGGACAGAAATCGCTTTCTGTTTTTTTGGGAGGTGATGGCGAAGTTCTGCACTTCCGTTATGCCACCATTCAGTCTTCGGAGTTGGCTGTCAGCCCATATGTTTAGGGGCTGTGATACAACATATCACGCCAAAAATACCCTCCTGATCTCTGTACCTTCGTCTCAAATTAATTGTACGTGATAATTCTTTGTCCCTCTTGTCTGTAGACGAATTCAAGATCATTTTTCGAGAGCACTCACGTTTATGGTTGAGGGGGGCTTCAACTTTGTGCTCTGGAACTCAATTGTCCAGATCTCAAAGAATATTCAACGGAGGAAGGTAAACTTGAATATCAAAGTGATGAAGGAAGAGTTTTAGATAGGTATTTACTATATACCGTCAAGAATAGTCTGAGTCTAGTGACTTTTCTTATAATATTGTCTCTTACCAAGAGGATAGTCCTGTCGGAGATTTCAAAAGCTTTTCGATCCTAATGCTTTACCTCCCGTCACCGTTCGAGGCCGTCTTCTTATGAAGAAATTGGGGAAGTGGACATGGATGGTGGGACGATACCTAATCGCTCGAAATCAAAAGTACTGGGAGAAGTTTGAGCGGGACCTTAATCTCTGAGGGAAGGTCTCTATTTTAAGGATCTTTCATTTTTTAAGTCACTCTGATTTAAGTATCATATATTCTGCGATGACAAGCTTTTGTTATGGTTCGTAGTGGTATGTCTCATCTGCGGCAGAGGGTCCAATCTTCTTTGGTCAAAGGGAAAAATCGCGCCTGCAAAAGGAAGGACGCTTCTCTGTTTGAAATCATTATGTGTTTTTGGCCTTGAAGTGTTTTGCCACAAATGTTATGAACTGTCGGGTGTGCCCCAAAGAATTGAAATATTCTCCTACTCGCAGATAACTCTTCATTGAATCCAAAATAGAATCTTAAAGATCAAACAAATATTCGTGAAAAACCGAGTGAAGACATTCGCATCATGAGCTTTTCGCTTCAAGAGAAATATTCCTTGAGTCCCAAATTTCTCTACGTCAGAGGATAATCCAGCCGACCTTCTGACCAGAGCCATCTCATTCAAAAGAGTTCCAAAGAAAATACCCTTTTTAAACTATCCTGGATGTTCTTAAATAATGTTTACTGGCCATCAGCTGAACCGGAAACAGATCTCCAGTTTTTGCTGTCGTTCAAGGTGACAATGAACCTCTTGTTAGTGGATTTGTCCAAATATTCAAATTTGCACACTCTGCATAAAGTAGTTGCTCTATTATTCAAATTTGCAACCTTATCAAGAGGTGTGACAAATAATCACGATTTAAAATCGCTTCTGTATTGTTTGCGGACAAGCAGAAAGAATCGTTCTTGAAAGAGCTTCAATTTCTAAATAATCCTTCGTTCACGGGCCAAGTTCAGGACTTGTAAAATAATCTGAACTTCTTAGATGAAAATAATCTCATTAGAAAAGGTCGCTTGTCAAGATGCAATTATTACGATTGTAATGTATTTAATCCCATCTTGCTCTCAAAAAGTCACCATCTTTCTAAATTAATCATTCGAGATGCTTGAAGTAGGTGTAAGCATCTAGGCATACAACCCACACTTACAAATATTCAACTCCAAGACTTCTGGGTGACATCTGCACGTACCTCCATCAAAAATGTTTTGCAGGAATGCATAGGGTTGCAAAAAATCAATAATTTTGCGTTTCGGTACCCACCCGGGCCATTCACAATTTTTTCAAAAGAGTAGGTGGAATTTTCAGGCCTTTTAAACATGTAGGTGTTAACTACAACAAACATTGGGGGGATCAAAGTCAAGAGTTCTGGCCCAGGCCAAAAAATGTTCAAAATCATTTACATCTGTTTAAATATTTGTAAGGTCTATTTTGATTTTACAGATGGAATGTCATCTAAATCATTCATTCAATCCTTTCAACGGTTTGTTAATCGTTTCGAGTGCCTGACTGCGTCTATGGGAATGTTCCTCGTGTCAGAAAATAGGAGTGAGTTTTTAAGAAAAAACAGATTTCTCACAAGCGAATTGCTCTCTATAGCCCATTGGTGTGAAGCTAGTGGGAACGGTTAATATGTGTACTGAAGACAATTGGACGTTCCTCATTGAATTAATTCGGCTTCATAACTATTCATTCTGATATTGCTGGCGCAATTAATTCCCTTCCACTCACCTACATCACCAATTCAAATGAGATATTATACCACTCACTCCCAACGATTTCATAAAACCTTTATCAAATAACGCTATGGCTTTACCCGCAAACTGGGTCAATTAATCAGTTCTGGAATTCGACTTCGGCTCAGAAAAAACTAATGAAGTCTCTCAAATATTCCTCTGAAAAATTTGAGGAGTTTCGTACCAGATGGTATAATGAATACCTTTTTAGTTTAATAAAGGGGAAGATCAACTATTGGAGATTTTGGTACCCCATTTTGGGCCCCACCTAAAAATGGACATATTAATTTTCAGACAATTTGATAGGGAAAAAGTAAATCGCAGATTTTCCTGACCTCTAAAACGTCATTTTCGGGTGTTTTTCTGTCTGTAGTCATTGTTTCGGCATTTTCATTTTTTCAGAACCTAATTTTGGACATAGAGTTAGAATAACTTCATTAAAGCTGATTTCAACCAGCTATAGATAACCCGCGTATAAATTTACACTAGTTTTTTGATTTTTGAAAATTGTTCTCAGCAATGTCGAATTTCAAAAACCTACTTTTTTTTAATTGCTTGAGCACAATTTTCAAAAAATCAAATAACTAATTCGTATTTTAAAGTAATGCTGGACTCATTCTATGCATATTTGCAAGTTGGAAATCATTCGAAAAAAATTGTAGAAGTTGATAAGAAAATTGGCAGATGGAGGTGGTCGTAGACTTTATGCACTGTGACGACAGCAGGGTCAGATCGGTATACGTCAGGGCTCTTAGAGGACAAGCCAGCTTGTATCCAGTCAATTATTTGTATCGCCTGGAGCTCTCTGACCCACAATGGTTCAACACCTTCATCGTCGGACACTGCCCCTGTGCTTTCGGCAAATTCATCATTAAATATTTTTAAATATTCTTCAGTCTTCGATGGATGCTGGAAGTTTTTCAACTCCAGTTGGTAGAGATATTCAAAATATTTGGCCAAAGCGGAAAGCTGCAGAAGCTGCCAAGAAAATCTTTTGATGTGTGATTTATCTGAAGAATCAGATTAAATATTCTGCAGCTTTCATAATATTCATTTCAATTATTCAAGCTTTGACTTCTGCCCTTTAGAAGCTAGAAGCAACCCCCCGGGAGGATTTAAAAATTGTTATTCAGAGTTCCTGGAATGAGCAAATAGTCAAGTTCAAAAAGAGGTTAATTTTCCAGGAAACTTGGAGGTTATCAAAAATAATAGATGCAAGATCGATCGCTTCAATTTTTATTTAGTCGCTGTTTACTTTTCAAACTATTCAGCCGTTTTTTGAATTCGTGTAATTCAGTTGCTTTAAAAGCTGTTTTGATGGAGACTCTAAACCTATTCGTATATGGCCATTTTCGTATATAAATACGGCTTGTTTATTGTTTATTGCCTAGCAATTATTATTTAATCAGCATTCTGTTATCAAAGATTTCAAACATTTCAAAAAATTGACGAGCGCATATTCAAACAAGAATTATTCTGGGAGGCATTTGTTTGTTCTTCTTGTGTTAAATATCAGTGATTTAATCATCTGTCAAGTGAGAAGTGACTTAGATAAAGTGCTGATTCTCAGAAATATTCTTGGTTTTAGGCAACCGGAACAGTCTTATCTTGTCACTTATATAGTCGTTAATTATTCATGAAGATTTTTTCAAAGCTTGATAAATATTATTCTGGGAGCTTGAGACGGGTTAATCTACTATGTTTCCAAGCCTGAGAAAACAAACCTTTTCTTAATTGCTCGAAATATTTATAAGTGTAACATCACGCGTACCTAAATATTCATGGGAACGTGAAGAACCTCAAGTGGCTCTCCAGGAAATATACCTCTAAATATTCAAACTTGCAGAATAAGAAAATAAAAATTATTCTTATACTTGCCAATATTTAATTTTTCTTAGAATTAATCTTTCTTAATTTGAAATAAATGATATAGTTTAACAATTATATTAACACACACAGACACACACACAGACACATACACACACACATATATATATATATATATATATATATATATATATATATATATATATTGAAGTTGGCGCACGAAAACGCGAAAGCGTTTCACGATAGTCGCGAAAACGGTTAAACACCCAAACGATTAAACGAAGTACAACA